>VDFB02062553.1:0-26687 GCA_007258455.2 Sequoia sempervirens
GATACAGTAACAATCACAAGGCCTATCAACTAATTGATGTGACTACTAACTATTTGACATTCAGCAAGGATGTTGTGTTTTATGAGGAAGGTGGGCCCTTTTTGCTCCCTTCTCCCATCAAGAATCCTGACGATCAGCCTCTAAAGACCAAGGATTTGGGAGCTAAGCTTTCAGTAGCTCCACCTAAAGGGAGGGATTCTGATGCTTCACACATTATAGAATCTCCCAGACCAGATCTTCTATCAGTAGGGAGGGACTCTGATAATTCTAACATTGTCTCAGCAAGCTTTTCCTCAGATCTTCTATCGGCAAGATTTTGTCTCAGCAGATTTTCCTCAGAATAATATGGATGGTAGTATTCTAGGCAGCCCAAGTCATCATGATGCTCATTATGATTTGGAAGATGATTCTTCTCCTCCTCGTCCTAAGTGGTAGGTGAAGCTAATTGTTGATGTTCATGATGATGAGCCCATTGAGGGACGATTCTCTAGAGGCAAGAGCAAAAAGAACACAGTTAACTTTGCTCCTATGGCCAACATTCAGAGTGTTTATGAGCCCTAGCAGTATTCGGAGGCCAAGGGTATACCTAAATGGGAAAAGGCTATGGATTCAAAGCATCATAGTCTTTTGAGGAACAACACATGGGTTCTGTCAGATCTTCCACCAGGGAAGAAACCCATTGGACAAATGGGTCTACAAGGTCAAATATAAGGCTGATGGAACACTAGATAAATACAAGACTCAGTTGGTGGCTAAGGGGTTCTTGCAGAGAGAAGGTATTGATTATGAGGAAACCTTTGCTCTCATAGCAAAGATGAGCACCATCCGACTTGTCCTAGCCATGGCAGCACAGTTTGGCTGGAAGGTCCATCAAATCGATGTGAAGAGTGCCTTCCTCAATGGATATTTCAAGGAAAAGGTCTACATGATGCAGCCTTCTGATTTTAAGGTTGCAGGACAAGAGCACAAGGTATGCAGATTACGGAAGGCTCTGTATGGCCTCAAGCAGACACCCAAGGCATGGTATCTGAAGTTTGACAAGTACATGGTTGGAAAGGGGTTTCACAGGAGTCCCTCAAATGCAAATTTGTATGTCAAGAATGTTGTACCCAAAATTAAAAAATTTGCTTCATTAAGGCATTTTGTAAAATGGTTAAAATCTTGTAAAAAAGATGTCAAAGTCAAAAAAAGGTCAAAATTTCTAAAAATAGCAATTTTCTATTTTTAGAAATTTTTCAAAAATAAACGGACCATAGGGGTTTTATCCAGAAAATTGCTATTTTTAGAAAATTCTGAAAAAATAGAAAAAAATAGAAAATTGCTATTTTTAGAATTTTTTGAAAAATAAACGGACCATAGGGTTTTTATCCTTGAAATAATAACAATTTTCTATTTTTAGAAACTTTTGAAAAATAAACAGACCATAAGGTGCCTTCAAGTTGAAGAATTCCTTGAAAATAGAGTCAAAAAACCCTATGGTCCATTTATTTCTGAAATAAGGCACATCCCTTGAAGCAGGTTTATTTTAGAAAGATATTAGGGTTCCCTACTCCTTTGTGTATAAATAAGGGCAGCCTTGCCCATTTACTTTTTAACCGTTATTGTGATAACAAAATTGTTGAGCCTACTTTTTCCTGAAAGTTTGCTATTCAATATCTGTTCAATTGTGTCAATTGTAATTTGGTTGATTGCATATTGTATGCCTAAATTTGCTACAATCTGTTGTCCCAAAAGTTTGTTTACTGTTATAAATTAAGGAAAGACGTCTCACACCTACTTTGCTCTAATATACTGTCTCAATCTATTTCAGCACTTTGTTTTATGTTTTGCTTTAGTAATCTTTATTTCAGCTTACATCTCATAAGTACTATGAGTCTTCAGGTGTATTCTGGATGCGAGCTTATTTAAGCTTTTGTGTCAAATCAATCATTCCTTGTTTACTTCTAACTCTCTTACTCTAAATTTACTTGAGATATTAGAAGCATTATTAGAATAGGCTTAGTTGTAGTTGAAGTTACGAAACCAGAGAAAACCTTAGCTACGGCGCAAAGAGTTTTATAACCTTGTGCTCTCAACTGAGATAAAAAGATTGGCAATTAGTTTAGTATTTCTTTTTAAGCATAATCAGCAAAGAGGGACCTTCCCCTCCTAATTTGAAGAGCAGTCTAACAGTGCATAGCCGTCTGTTTCTTAATCCGCATTCCAAAGGTGCGAATTGAAACACCAACAAAGAACACTGGCAGTGATATCATCCTTCTTGTCATCTATGTGGATGATATCATCATTACCGGCAATAGGTTACCTTTGATTGAACAAATCAAGTCAAATTTGAGTCAGGTGTTTGAGATGACAGACTTGGGTCTCCTACACTATTGTCTTGGTGTAGAAGTTTGGCAAACAAGTGGCAGTATCTTCATTTCTCAGTCGAAGTATGCCAGGAGTTTGCTTGAAAAATTCAGGATGGAAGATTGCAAAATCTCATCCACTCCTATGGAGAATGGGCTGAAACTTTCAGCCAAATCAGACTCAACAGTGGTAAATGAGTCTACGTTTAGTCAACTTGTGGGCAGCCTCATCTATCTTACTACCCCTAGATTTGATCTCAATTTTTTTGTGAGTTACATTTCTCGTTTCATGACTACTCCTAAAGCGGAACACTAGGTTGCCACGAAGCAAGTATTGCGATATGTCAAAGGGACACCTGACTTTGGCATTATGTATACCAAATGCAAATATCCTAGACTAGTTGGCTTTACAGACTCAAATTGGTCAGGTTCAATGGATGACAGGAAGTCCACTTTTGGGTATGTTTTCAGTCTTGGTACAGGTGCAATCACATGGTCAAGCAAGAAGCAATAGGCAATTGCTCTTTCCTCGACCGAAGTAGAGTATCGAGAAACGGTTAAGGCAGCATGTGAGGTAGTATGGCTTCGAAGGATGCTTGCTGACATGCAAATGTCTCAAGCAGGGCCTTCACCCCTGTTTTGTGATAATGAAGGGGTTCTTAAACTTGCTAAGAATTCAGTCTTCCATGAGCGAACCAAACATGTTGAGCTTCACTGTCACTTCATCAGACAGCTTATTGAAGATGCCTCTATGATGTTGCAGTATGTTCCAACTGAGGATCAGATTGCGGACATTCTCACCTAGTCTCTCAATCCAGATAAATTTGTAAAATTTTGGGATAAGCTTGGTGTAGTTAGTAGAATGACCATTAAGGGAGGGTATTAAAGTATTATTGTATTATTTAATGGTCATCTTAACCTTTAGTTAGTCAGTAGTTTACTTTCAGTTAAACTAGTCAGCTTTAGTTAGCTTTTAGTAACTTTTAGTTCTTTGCTTTTGTTAATGTCTGTTTCCTTTTAGGAACATTGTCCTGTATTGTATTATTTAAGGAGCCTTCATCTCCTTTGTAAATAAAGAATATTGAATATCAATTATCATTTCAACAATTGTATTCTTTTTTTTATTGACTTGGAAGTTAGCTAGGATTCTTGAGTTTCTGAAAAACAAGAATATTAAGTGGAGTGCATGGGAGAGCCAAATGACCAGTTAGCATCTCAGAACCATCACATAACCAAGATCTCAAATATGCATGGCATCTATCTATGTATGGGAAATAATTTGATATACCCAAAGACATCTGAGTTTGAACAAAGAATACAAATAATAAGAACAATTTGAAGATGCCATTAAATTTAAGAATCGATAAGAGCATAGAATTGCAAGGAATAATGTTCACATTTGGATCTTTAGTGAAGAATCTAAACAGAAATTATGTAATGCAGAAAAAACTGTAAATTAGCTAGATAATAAATCCTGAACAATAAAGAAATTTAACTAAGTAATATTTAAAATAGCTTTCGCATAAGTTCTACTAGACAACGTCAAAAGCTTTTGGCAAGATAAAATAAGAAATGATGTCCATAACATGGTAAAATATCTCTTTCTCAAACTTATCCAACTCAAAAGGAAAATCAAGAGCCTGAAAGATTTTAAAGAGATAAAATAACAAATGATGTCCACAACATGGTAAAGTACCTCTTTCTGAAACTTATCCAGCTCAAAAGGAAAGTTAAGAGCCATATCAGGCACAAGTTCTGAAAAACGCCCTGTAATGTCACCATCATCTCCCATGACAGCCCACACCTGCACATTTTTTCTAATTAGCTTGCAGTAACTGCAATAGACAATACACAAGCCAGAAACCACTATGCTATAATTGAAATGTGAATACAGAGATATGTATCCCCACAACACAAAACTATCTTGCACAACTATCTGCTACATGATTGATTAGAATACTTACATCTCATGTGGCAAATCAATACAATGTAGAATTTCAAGCAAATAGGTAACTTCCTTAAGTTAGATGCTAGAAAATTCTTATCAGGGGAAAATAAAAGCATACTGAAAATAGTAAACCTCTAATAAGCAGTTTAACTTGATCAAAACATTAACATTTGATTCTATATGTTTTAATTTTAGAGAGTGGAAGACAACAGTTATCAGCATACTTGGCATTGATTGATTATAGAGTCACTGATATTTAACCCAACACAACCTTCTCTTTCATATATCCAAGTTATTTCTGCAGTCCCCTCTTGGTTAACATTCTTTCATATATCCAAGTTATTTCTGTAGTCCCCTCTTGGATAACATTCTTTCATATATCCAAATTATCTCTGTAGTCCCCTCTTGGTTAACATTCACTATTATAGTAATTCACTAAGTTATTTGTTCTTATAAGATATGTCATATAACATATTCAATTCACTTATAACTAATCGTAATATAAGTTCTACTATTAGCGGGTCAGGGCCTCATTTTCAACAACGATAAGAATTGTAACACATCAATATATATCACACAAACATACAGACAGAGGAGGGAGGAGAGGGATCAGGAGATAGGATAGCAAGGAAGCAAGAGAGAGAGAGAGAGAGAGAGAGAGAGAAGGGGGACAAGTGAGAGAATTTCATTGATTATAAGCAAAAATATATTGAAAAATAAGATATTACAAAAACCTAAAGTTCAAAAACAGCTAGCCAAAATCTCTGAGTGGGAAATAAAAGGACCTTCAGGGGCTGATATAAGCTGAAGAGACACCGATAAAAGAGAAGAAAATATTACACCTCCATAGAACATGGGTTCTAAATAGATAATGGTTATAAGCATTGATCAGGATATGTGAGCTTGTTAAACTCACCAAGCAATGGCATTGCTTCATGACATATCCTGTCTTCACCATCAATTTTGGGATCTCTTAAGAATATGTGGACATACAGCGAAGCCTTAATTCCCCTATGTTTATGTTGCACAGCTTAAACAATGTCATAACTATTCTATGTTTCCCTTCTGCAGCATTTTCTAAAAACAACAAAACCAAGGAAATGATTCCACTAAAGAGGAACGGCTATGCTTCCTGTAACTGCCAAGTTGTCCCTTTGCCTTCCATACTTTAATAGTAATCCACTATAACTATTCATTCATGGTTACATGATTTGATGACAAGATTATAGATAGACGCCTTATAAGGCATTCAACCTTTCAGATTTTGATGATAAATTTTCAAAATACAATCATTTAGTTCACAATTCCAATATTGTTTGAAATTGTTTGGCAAACTTCCTTAAAGAAATGTGGTTTCTTGGCTTGCCACAATTGCAGAATAGGTATGTGATGGGTTTGACAGGCTGCCGTCAAGAAAATGTGATTTCATGGACTGCAGTACTACAGGATTGTGCAAAAAATGGACTTGTTGAAAAGTTTTAGAAATTACCACGAGCAATAATGATGAGCAGACCTGTTGTCTCTCAAGCTCAAACCCCAATTTTTCTTAAGTCTTTAAGTATTATTCCCCAGGTGTTCAAGACTTTGGGGGCCGAGAGAGAAAGAAGCGAGAGAGACGAGGGAAGCAGCGTTTGAGGAGGCAAGGAGGACAAAGGGCCTTAGTTTGGGGACGGCAGGGAGACGGCGGGGGGACGGCGGCGGGGGGGTGGCGGGGGGGTGGCGCTGATATAGTTATACATATACTTATAGTACTTGAAAAACTAGTTTTGAAAAGATGTATAATAGTATAGCAGTATAAGAATTACATTTCAAATGAAACTATAGGAAATTAGTAAATTTATAACATGGCAAAATTTGAAATACTAAATCTAAATACAAAGATATTTGAATTGTCAAATTGGAGATTTCTATTATATCGCCAAAGGCCCAAATATGAATAACATTGATGATATGACAAAGTCTATAAAGATGATTAATTGATTACATGATTCATCATTAGTTCATTACAATAAGTAGCATTACAAAATGAAAATTGAAAAGACAAAATGCCAAAATGTCGAAACTCAAAATGTAGTGAATGGAGGCCTCTAATCATCTCCAAACTCCCCATCACTGGAACTGCTGGACTCCACATGGTCAAGATCCCTCAAGCTCACACCAACCAGCCTTGCATCTGAAGTGGTAGGATCATCCTCTTCAATCTGTGAAGGCTCCTCTGGCTCCACATCCCATCGTGCTGCTGGACTTTCCTTGTACACAATTGTCTTGCGGTCCATGAGATGCAAAGCACTGTGTACAGCCACAAGCTTCTCTGCTCTCTTAGAGGTAAGTCTGTTCCTCTTAAGAGAGTGGATGAAGCTATATGTAGACTAGTTCCTCTCAGCAGCTGAAGAACTGGAAACCTGGGATAGCAGACGAATAGCTAGAGTGGTGGTCAAAGATTTCGAACCATGACAATTCCACCACAAAAGTGGGTCCTCCTGTGCCATAGAAACTATATCCACCTTTGCTGCATCTGAATAGCCTCTAAGAGTGGCAAACTTGGTCCACTCAGTGCGAATTGTGCTGGCATCTGTAGAATCATACATCTTCTCTATGCACCTAAAGAAACTTGCCTTCACCTCATCATCCTGAATCGGTGTCACTCTACCTGGTCTAGCCATGTACCACTTAGGATTCAAGGCAAAGGCAGCCATATGCAAAGGAGTGTTCAACTTGTCCCATCTGCGCTGAATGATTGGCCGGATGTGCTCATTGTAGAATGCTAGAGAGGGGTCCTTCACTTGCACAGCAGCCCTCATCTGGTCAAGCATAGAGTCAATGCACTCATACACCTCTCCAAGGTTAGGTGCATCCCCATCCCCATATCTGATAACCTGGAATACTGGATAAATGATGGAGACAATGTATTTCGCATCAGTCCAAAACACATCACTCTTCACTATCTCCTTCACCCTTCTCCCCTGTGCTGTCTCGGCCTCGGCCCACCTATTCCACTCATTAGTCATAACCATGACTTGCAATGCCTCTTGCAACTCAATCATTCTCTCCAAGAGAATGAAATATGATGCATATCGGGTCTCCACCGGTTTCAAGAACTCCTTCGCGAAGGTCCTGAAGAGTGCATGGGAAGTGTGGTGGTTGCAGATAAACATCTGCACATCTCTCGCATCAGTGACCACTCCTCTAATCCAATCAATCTTCCCCATGTCCTTGAGTGCATTGTTCATGGCATGCACACAACATGGGGTCCACCAAATATGTCTATAGGCTGCCTCAATGAGTTTCCCTGCTGCTTTACACACATGGGCTGCATCTGTGATTACTTGGACCACATTTTGTGGCCCAACCTCCTCAATAGCCTCCCTGAGGAGATGAAACTGAAAATCAGCATCTTTGCGATGCCCTGTACAATCAACTGCTCTAAGGAAGTATGGGCCCTCTGCACATGTGACCATGATGTTGATGAGTGGACGATGGCGAATGTCCGTCCACCCATCCATAACTATACTGCACCCAGATGCCACCCAACATGCCTTCATCTTCTCCATCAAAATATCGATCTTGGAATAGCACTTATCCAAGATCGAGGTCCTCATTTTTGTCTCACCTGGTGGCACATATGATGTTCCTCCCTTAGCCACCATAGCCATCATCTCCCTATAATAAGGAGACCGTGTAACATGAAATGGAATTCCATTGGCAAAAAAGAACTTGCCAATGGATTCATCTATCTCATCTCTCAACTGCACATTAAACATATTAGCTATGGGGTTACTTTGTGATGTCTGCAACTTGCGTTTCCCTGTGGCTGTCCCCCTAGCGACACTAGAAGTGGAAGTGGATGAAGTTCCAAACATCATTCCTCCCGTCTGAAAAGTATGTGGCACTGATGCATGCTGGATTTGCTGAAGGGCTGCCCTACCAGTCAAAGTAGTAGGGACTGAAATATTTGTGTCCTCTGGAATGCCCCAAAGCTTGTTAAACTCCATTCTATACTTTATATTTTTAGCCTCCTTCAAAAACTTACAAGGCTCCACACCTTTTCCTGTCCAAAAAAGAAAGTGTGCATTCACTCGAGTCATGCTACCAAACCATTCCATATGACAAATGTTGCACTTCCACTTCCTTGTTCCCCCACCTGAACTTGATGTGCTTTGTATTCTTGTAGCAAACTGTTTCAGAGGAGACTTTGGATCAAAATGACCCCTAGCAAACTCTGCCAAGGTTTCTGAAGGGCAACCTGTACTAGCTGCTGCACTCGCCAAGGAACTAGATTGGGCTGCAGGATCAGCCCCATGGTCATCCCCCTCATTCTCAGGTTCAAAATCTGAATCATGTTCACTATGAGAGTGAATTTCCATGTCATCCCCACTCATGTCTTCGGTGCTCATCGTGAAAGTGACACTGCATTCACAAAATTAAAATAAAATCAGCCTACTTTAACAAATTGAAACAATGAACATTGAACAATGAAAATTGAAATAAGTTAACAAATTTGAAATTTTACTTTGCAGTTTGCAAATAGAAATTAGAAAATAAAAAGGATTTGAGAAATAGAAAGGATATGAGGAAAAAAAAGCAAGCTCTATAAGCAATATAAATAACTAATAACTAATAACTAATAGTATTTGAGAAATAGAAAGGATCTGAGGAAAAAAAATTAAAAAAGCAAGCTGTTTACACTTTAAGTCTTTTAACTTTAAGTTTAACAGTTTAACACTTTAACTTTAAAGTTTAAACTTTAATATTAAAATTTTAAAATAAAAAAATTGATGTTGAATCTTGAGGGCAAAATGATGAATGATTCAATCATCTTCATCATTTTGCTCTCAAGATTCAACATCAAATCTGAATTTGAGTCTTTGAGATGAATAAGAAAAAAAGAAAACAAGTTTAACTTTAAACTAAGAAAATAAATTTTAAAACAAAAACTTGAAAAACAACAAGAAATTTGAAAAAAACTTCAAAAACCCTACCTTGTGCTTGAAAAATCTCTCCAAAATGAAGTAGAATCCTCTTCCTCCTCTTCTTCTTGCTCCTTCTCACTCCTATCACACTTGCAATCTTTATTTTCACCCCTTCAATCAGACTTCTTCACTGTTTTTCTTCTTCTTCAGCTGGCTGCAAAAAAAAATCAGTCTTTGAATGTGATTGAAATGATCAAATCTTAATGAAAACATTGTTTTGTGTTGTTTTAGAGGAAGGGGTGGGGCCCACGCCAACTTAGGGCAACAAGGAAATAAAAATAAACTAAAATTTTAAGTTAAAATTTGTTTTATGCGTCCATAGACGCGTCTCAACACGGGAGACGGCTAGGCGTTTCCCAGTCTCCCGAGAAACTCCGAGCGTCTCCCAGAGCCCGGCGTGGGCTCTCCCGTCTCCGTGGCGTGGCCGTCCCGTCTCCTGAGGAAGGGTTCATAGGAGAAAAGGTCCGTGAATTCATCGAAGTTCAACTCAAGTCATCTTGTTATCCATCAGTCTCAGTTTGGCTTTGGGTTTGGTTTTCTTCATGAGTTGAGTTTATACTTAGTCAAATTTCATGTTTCTCAGTTGTACCCCATGCCTAGGAGTAATAACTTCATGTTGTTTTAAAAGAGGGGCCATTAAGGGGGTCAATTGTGCATTTAATGATTTATTAAATGCTTTATTGTTGCAAAGTGAAGTTGGATGCCTAAAGGAGGTTGAGTAATATTTTATTATTTCAAAAAGTAAAAGGCAAAAAAGGTGGCGTCCCTTTTGGAAGTTGAAGTGATTCAACTTCTTGGAATTTGAAGAGTTCTTGTTGCTTCATTTGCCAATTGAAAGCTTATATATTGCTGCTGTTTGAAGAGCTGATCATCGAATGTTTTATGCTAATGTTATGCTGTCAAAATGACAACTTGTTTAATACTTCGAGGGATGCTTACCTCCTAGTTCCAATCCAATTTCGTGTTTGAAAGACAACACCTAGTTGGTCTTATTGCTGCTTCTCAATCAGACTAGCAGATTGTGCTTCAAAGTTGGTGAATTTTGGTGAGAATTTCAGTTTTAATGTTGCTGATGTATATACAGCTGAAGGTGTTTTTCATTTACAGCTTTTGATGTGAATTTATTTTGGTTATGGGTATTTGATCCTTGCAATTCTATGCTAATGGCGATCATATTTGGAGAATTTCAGAATTTAATTCCAAGTATTTGATTTTTAGCAAGAGAAATCGCCCCTCTTGAGGGCCGTACCATCTTGAGAGTGCTTTGGGATTCGTGCAAAATAATATCTTGAGTTTTGATGTAGTTTTGTGGTTTGAGTTTGGGCGCCTATCCTCCAAAGAGACTTTGCATTTCATTTCATTCAATTCAAAGGTATATTGAAGGAGTTGTGATCATTTTTACGAGTTTGCTGTTTGCTGATAGACATTTCCAGATTGCAGATTTTTATATCAGACTTGTTAGTTTTTGATATAATGCTGGTTTGAGCTTCAATTCTTCATCTTATATCATTGTAAATGTTAGAGGAAGTGATACTCTAACTATTTAATGTTCTTGGAAGATTATCTATTCTATTTGCAACTGTTCTTATTCTTTGTAAAGCTAGTTAGTAGTACTAACAGCTCTTCCTTTACTTGCTGCAATTTTATATCTGTTTTACACTCCCACAATTGAATGGTTGAATTTTAGAATAAACTTATATCTTGTTTGTAATTTCCCCCCACGTTATAAGTGGTTGTGTGGACAGTATTCCCCCCACGTTAATAAGTAGAAGAGTGGATTTAAAGGCTGGCTTGCCGCCTAATAATTGTTGTAAACTCACCCACTGAATAAGTGGAGTATTCCCACCGTTTGTGGATGCCTGCACCAGCAGATGAATTGTACTTTCAGCTCTGTTTATGCCTAACGATCCTCTGACCATATGCTATCACCTCGCCCACATTGGGATCTTGGTGAACATTATTGGTTAGAGTTATCTTCTTTGCTAGTTTACATTTTGGAGCTAACGCTAATTAGTGTTTGGTTGCTGATTTGAATGTTAATTTTGGAAAAAAAATTAATGGGGATTATTTCACTAAGGCTTAAATCACTAGTAAAATGACAGAATAAACAAAATAAAAATGAACTAAAATTTCCACCGATATCTACTGCCAGACTCATAGCATGCAGAAAGATAATACCGCTAGATTAAACGTTCAAGTAAAGTTTAACTTCCATACTAAATATCATACATGAGTTAACTTTATCATGAGTCACATTTAACTGGTATAACTAAGACTAAAATAATAGTTTTGGCCTTCGTCCTCAACAAAGATCAACTCAAACAATATTCCACAAAAGTTCAAGTGCTACGGCTGAGGTTGGTTGTCAACAGAGTCCAAGGTATTATTAGAATTCTATAATGTTCAGGTGCTTCAGCTATGACATGTTGCCAATAAATTCAAGATGATTATTTAAACCTCTACAACATTCTATTTCTAAGTGCTGCAACTGCAAAATATAAGCCACAAGAACAGGGAGGTTAATTAAATTCATACGCCCTACTGTGCCCAAGTACTGCCGCTGTGATTGATAGCAATTGAAATCAGAAAGTTATTTACACATCCTTTCTCTTCTATGTTCGAATGTTGAAGCTAAATCAGGTTATTAGTGAGATCAAGGAGTCATTGCCACAAACTGTAGTTGGAATATAAGTGTGGATCTCTGTGTCACTTGAATTACCCTTCTAATTCTATTTCGTTAGCTATGACCTGATTTGGCTAAGTAGTATGAAAACGGCTTAGTAATCAATTAGTTTTGTTATATTTATTGAAAAGAAAATTTGGTTAAATTTTAATTTTATAATTTAAAGTTATAATAGGTATTAGGATTTTAGCTTTTGTCATGTCGTTATGTGTTGTCAGCCATGTAATGTAATGTATGTTCTTTGTTGTGTGTTCGATTGTCTTCTGGACCTGTCACTATCTCCTAGCTCAGAGGGAGTGGACCTTCGGGTTCCACGCGGTTGGGTGGAAACCGTGCTATTACCTTCATTGGATATTCTTACAGATGACATTATACTTGTAGTTGGTTCTTATTACTTCGTTGATCGTGACAGTGGACGGTGAACGTGTTCAGATGTGGATATTTGATATGAGGAGATCTATACCCTTAATGTATATTTACCTCATGTTTATGAGTGTACTCTTTGTACCATCATTATGATGTATTGAGATTTATGAGAATCTCACTGGATGTAATCTATATATATAAATGTCTTGATTGTATAAGTTTTGAAAAGCGGATCATTCATGAATGTGATTTGTACTTGTGTTTTATGACTATAATATTATGGTGTGATGTTCTTAATTATAATGTTTAAGTAACGTCGTCTTGGAATCCTTAAGACATTTGTGTAATTGAATGACTTTAAAAAAAAAATTATTTGGATAATTCGCTACTTTATGTTTTGTCCTTTGGATTCCCTGGCAGGGCGTTACAATTTGCTAGAGAAATAAGACAGAACAAAACCACCCAACCGGACTCTTGCAACCATAACCTATTCCCAACCAAAGTAGGAGAGTATCTCGATGGATTTTATTATGGGGTTGCCCAAAACTCAAGGGAAAGATTGAATATATGTGGTGGTTGATAGACTCACCAAATATGCTCACTCCATATCCATAGATTATAAGGCACCCCAGGTGGCAGACTTATTCTTCAAAGAGATCTTTAAGCTCCATGGCCTCCCAAGAAACATTGTCAGTGACTGGGATAGCCAATTTATGAGCCAATTCTGGCAAGAACTTTTTTGATTGTCGGGGACCACTCTGACACCAAGTACTAGCTATCATCCCCAAACGGATGGGAAAACCGAGATTGTCAATAAATGGATAGAAGGACACTTAAGAAATTATGTCACTGGACAACAAAGTGCATGGATCAAGTGGCTACATCTAGGAGAATACTGTTACAATACGACACATCACATGTCCATTCAAATGAGTCCTTTCAAAGCATCATACGGATACGAACCCACCGCTTTCGGAAGCTTGATTATTCAAGAAAGTCAGGTAACCCGAGCTAAGGACTTTGTTTGTGGGACGATTGTCGGCAATAGGTTGATTATCTAAGGGTGATGGCACAATACCGTTGTTAGGTCCAGTGTTCCATGTCTTCTTTTGGAAGCCCTGATTGTTATTATGGAAACCTTGATTATTTCCTTGATAATTCTGATTGTCCCTTTGAAAATTCTGATTGTCTCTTTGGTATTCAAAGGAACTTTGACCTTGCTAATTCCCTTGATGTGACAGATAGTTTCTTTGCATACTTTGTATTTGATTATTCTAACCTCTCAAATATGTAACTTCAGTTGACAACTTCTTGACTTGTCTGATCAATTCCTTCATTTCGCCCTTTTCTTCTTTAGTCAGCACTGAGGTCATTGCATTTTGAAGATATATTGGCTGTGATGGTGGTGCTTGGGATATAGGCGCTCCTGGATGAAGGACCAATTGATTGCTTGCGGCAGGAACTGGGTTCATCATAGCTGTCTGCTAAGCCAATGCCCGATTGATATCTTGAATTTGATTTTGCGCAACGCAATTCCCTAAATAATTAAGCAGACCCAAAGCAACACCTATTCCTAGATCATTGTTGACTGTAATTGTTGCAGCATATGCTCCCTTTAAGTCGGTTGGGGAAAGATTCTTTGACTTTACAAACATAGAGGTGAGACGATCCAAGGTCACAGAATAAACCGCAAGGTTTGCAGCATTGTCCAAGTTGTTAGATCTCGTAACCTCATGTAGGCCTTGTGGAATCTGTTGTTGAATGTGCTAATTGGTTCTGATGGCTCCTCATCTGAGTTCCACAAATTGCCTATACAAACTGTTGGGAAATTGGTGCTTTTGAATTTCTCTAAAGCTTCTTTTATTTGTTGCTAATTGAGATAGAGTCGGCTAGCAAATGGATGTACCAATAAGAGGTTCCTCATCGAAGTGTAGGGGAAAGAGCCTACAAGCAACATCTTCTTCTTGGATATCTCTATTTTGAAGATCTTTGAAAATCTTGATATTCCGTCACGACGCGTGGCTTGGATCACCACTATGGAACTTGGAACAAATTGTTCGTGATTCTTAGGCATGTCGTGATAAGCGGGAAATGTCATGGGCGATGCATTAGCCGGGCCATGCCATTGGAGTGTTCCCTAATTTACTTGAATTGGTTGAATTAGTTGCGCATTAAACTGGACCTTGTTGATTATTCACGTTGGTAGTACTTGGATTTGGAATACACGATGGTGGGGTTTGGAATAAACCGAATATCTTCTTCACTTGGTACTCCTTCATTCGGTGAAATTACTTTTGCACTCGGCGTTCCTTCTTATGATGCTTTTGTTTTCTTTCTTTGTCTATTTACGTATAGGTGATAACTCTAGAATTCTTTGAAAGAACCACGAGTGGATCTAGTAATTCTTCAAATTTGTCTAGTGAGAAAAATTGATTCGATCTAATGTTTTCAAGCTTTGTCGGGGTTGTCAAGAAGCTGCTTTGAGTCGGTTGATTTACTTGTTGAGGAACTTGTTGATTAGTTATCCGATTCGCTGTCATTGAAGGGCTTCAAACCTTTGATAAGCAAATCTCTTTGGATAGCGTTCCTCAATACGTTGGGCTTTTTCTTCTTCCTCAAGAATAAAGTGCATCAAAACCAATCAAGAACATTTCTCTTACTTTCCACTAAACTAAGCGATTCGCACAATAATGTCTTGCTCATTGTGAAAACCCAAGTCTAGTTGTAGCATTGATTAGGATCTTGGTCTCGATTAGGAATACTTTGCCTGAAGCACCATTCTTCATTTGGATTTATTGAAGATGTAAGGTGGTGACTCGATTGGCAGAGCTTCAAGGAATTGTTGTATATCTTCAAAGACTTGTAGTAGAAGGGTCAAGATTCTTTGTTTCATCAAATTCTTTCAATTGCTTCTTCAATTCATCATCCCTTTTCTTCCTCTTTAGCAAGAGCGTGGCTCACTTGTCTGAATTGGCGTGATGCTCTTTTGACTTTGATGATGTTAGGATCTAGGACTTTGTAACGTGAATAATAACTTTAACCATGATTAAACGCTTAAATAAACATAACCAAATTAAAGTGAAGAGATTGACATAGAGAGAAAAGCAAGAGAGAAGACAACACAAGTTGATAACGGAGTTAAAAGTAAGATAAGCTATGTCTCTCGGTCCTCTCGCAACGTGAGTGATCGTGATCCTTAATTGTGCTCCAAAACAATTACAAGGTCTAACTATTATACAAGTCTCCTCACTCCGAGGACGATAATGAATTACAAAGTCCTCCCTCAATAAGTACAACAAGCTGACTTCAAGCCCAAATGTACAAAGAGACAATTCACCATCAAGTCTAGCTCATTTCTTTAGGAAACTCTCTCACCATTCTCCATCCATAGAATGATTCTCACAAAACCATAAACTGAATTCTGAATGCATACACTTGCACTCTCCTTCACATCACCGACTAAAAATCAAAGCCTATAACCCCACTTTTTTTATACATAATTTTCCCATATGGGGTTAAACCACCATATTTAATAAAATAACCCCCTTACAACAAATTTCCCTTATTTTTATAAATAAAACAATAATATCAACCATTACCCCCTTAAAAAACAAATTTTGTCTTTAATCCCTTAGTACCTTCCATTCGGGTTCCATATTGTTTATTTGATTTTGTCTTTTCTCGTAGGAAAGCCATTTAGAGGTTGATTAGTTTTAATATTAGTTTTAACAACTATAATAAAACCAAACTGTCTCCCGTATATTCATGGCCTTCATAATTTCGGGCTATAAAAATCATAAAGGATTAAATTTGTTTTAAGTTTGGAGGCTAACTTTAATTTCAGTTTTTAAATATCTTTTTTGATATTTTAAGCCCTTAAAAATCTCATTTAAATCCCTTAAAATCTTTTAAAATCCTCTAAAAATCTTTAAAGATCCTTAAAAATCTTTAAGAATCTTTATAAATCTTTATAAATCCCCTTAAAAATCTCGTAGTATGGGCTTTTAAAACTTAAAAGTTTTAATAATTTAAATATAAGGGAATTCAGCTTTTTAAATTCTATTTTAAATAGTCATGTCTCATTTTTTCCACATCATCATTCATGCCACATCATCATGGTCAACCCTCAACTTTGACTGGCCATAACTTTCACGTATAGACACAGATTTGGTCCATTCAAAATGCATTGGAAAGCTATTCATGAGATCTTCAACATGGTGATGACATCTGGAGCATGTGGAACACTTCAATTTTTGACGACAAGTATCCACCTAGATCAGACTTCCAAGCAAGTGAATACAATTGATCAATAATGTTTGTCTGTCCTTGATCTGTTTGTTCAAAAGGTATGTCAAAAGGAAGCTCATGCGGTAACACCATACTGCATCATGTCTACTACCTCGACTTGTAAGAAATTCATCGTTGTTTTTGGCCCTCCTTCTAGTGCCAATTCTTGTTGGTGTATGTTTTATCATTCATCGAACATTAGAATAAATGTCCAAAGACACTCTATCCTCTCTTGAAAAACCACCATGTATGCTAAGATTGTGAGATCATATGGCGATTCCAAGGTTTCTTTTGTTAGGTCTTGATGTGTGGATAAGCTCAATGGTCGTTGTGATATGCTAGTAATACACAAAGGGACTTACGCTTATAAATCATTTACAAGCGAGGGACTTAGACAAGTTGGACAGTACTGCTCTCTATCTCTCTCTTTTCTTTTTTTTTCAATTTTGGAATTTCAAAAAAAAATGCAAAAGGCTAAGGGTTTAGAAGTTCTATTCTAGTCTTAAGAATTCAAGAGACGGTAAAGAATAGGTGAAACCAATAACACTTTGCTTCGCCACGCAAGGACAACTACACAAAGTGCGTGCAATCTTCAAGGGGTGTGCTTATGATTTTCACGTCAGGAATAACTACCATCAAATTGAACAATATTTATTCAGACAAAAGTTAAGCACCCACAAAGTAAGTTCAGGGTAACTTTACACATTGAACAAAAATCATTTATTCAAAGAAAGTATGACAGAAAGTTCCACCAATCTATACTATCAAATCTTCCATTCATCTAACATACATTCAAAATCAAATTCTACTTTTAAATCTATTCTAAATCTATTCTATTTTTGAAGGAGATATGCAACCATGCAACCACTTGACAATAAGAAGGATTCAAAGTAAATCATGCATATGAACTTTTATTATCCAAAGTAGCTATATGCAACAATTTCATAAAAATCTCTCCACCGAAATGAAATGAGAGAATGAGAGTTTATATAGAGTTTTTAAAAACAAATGAAAGGTAGAGATTGATTTGAGATCAATGGCAGAGATTAAAACAAATCAGCCCTAATTAGGGTTTCCCAAAACAATTATTGATAACCAGTTGATGAAAGACAAGTGGCGCAAGGAGCTATCTCCTAGGAGGCGCATCCTTATCCTCTTGAGTGGCCCTGTATTCAATGAATCTTAAGGCTATTGTGCTGACCTCCTCCATTGTGACATGTGGCAGTATACTGACCTCGAATTCCAACATGTCCAAATCATCTGCACATTTGGCGAAGGCAATCTCCCACTCTAATTCTTGTCATTGGAAGGCATCTCAAATGGACAAGAAGTTTGATGCCTTAGTCAAATTTTACTTCAGGATTGGCCCGATGATGGTGAAGAAAGTCTCCCAGATTTTGAGCTTTAGATTCTCTAGCTGCATGTCACTTTCTCAGACAATATCCTTCTCAAGTATATCTATAGCTACAAGTAAAACCTTATTCTGAATTTCCCTCATATGCTCCTCAGCTCTGATACTATCGGCCTTCACCTTCTCCAAGACTTCGCTCCGTGCAACCAATGCCCAGTACCAGTTGTTGAAGTCATATGCAGCCCCCGCTGCAATTACCTTTCCATCAATCAGTTCCTGCTTTGGAACTCCTTTCAACACTTTAAGGCATGGGATGATTCTGTCCTAAATATCTTGAAGGTTGTCCCATGCTTCCGCCATGTTTGCAATCCTTGAAAGCAAAGAGGAAGTTTTTCCATAAGCCAATATCAATTTTCCCACAAATGCAACCGCTTCTTGACGTTTTCTCGCCATCCACTCCTTGGTTTCTTTTGTTGTGACCATCTCTTCTTCAAAATCTTTGATCGTTTCCTGTGAAGAGTTCAAACGTGGAGGAGCTATTAGATCACCTTGATTAAGTGGTTTGGTCAAGTGTTAAATGTATTCCTTCAGGCGTTCGATCTCCTTTTTATATTCTCTTTTCTTTGCTACTTCTTTTTCCAACCTCGCCTTGATGGAAGCGACTGATTTGTCGAAGTCCTCCACCTCTTGACCTTTTGTTGTTGGACCCAAGTCGATAGTAGTGATGGCATACTGTTGGGGAGCAATATCCTCCTTTGACTTATCCACTGTCGGTAGGGCAATTTGCACTGTATGGCGACCGGTCTCATCTTTTTGGATTGTGGAAAACATTTTGGCGGGCTTCTTTGCAATAACTCTTTCTAATCTGGCCAAGAAATCTGTCGTATCATCTTCCTCTGGAATTTCTACTGGTACTATTATCTTCAATCTTTCTTTTAACCAATCTCAAGACTTGTAGGCTGTTCGATGCCTTCCTCTTCCTAAGCATTTCCTTCACATGGAATATCTTGGACTCCTCTAAGAGCAAAAATCATTCCCACTCGAAATTCTTCGCCCAGAATATCCATTTCATCTTTGGACTCAAGTATCTTTGTGCCTGTGGGAGATGGGGGCTCATCATCCTCTAACTGGATTGGCTCAATATTCTTCTCATGAATTGGAGAAGGAATCCTTATTTCGTTCAATGACTCATCCTCAATATTTAATATCTCATTCACGTTTCTAGACGTGGCAGAATGAGGTGGCTTTGATCTTTGCCTCTTCTGAACAAGTTCCTCATCTGCAATCTTCTTCCCCTTTGACCTTGTGGTGTCATGAATTGCTTCCTTCCTTTTCCTGGGATTGGTGCTTTCAATCGGCTCATCACTTTGGGATGCACTAGCATTTGAAGAATAGGATTCCGGTTCGCCCATTAAGTTATAAATTAGAGTCACATTTCTTCGCTGTAGCTCTTGGACTTGTTGATCTGCCCACCACTGTGAATATTTGACAATTGGCCTCATCAAGGTGGTTAAATCTGCGAGCCCTGGTTCCAACCATTTCATAGGAGGAATAGACCTATTCTCATCAAAGCCTGGCTAAACATATTCTCCATCATCCTCTAGCTGATCAGGCACACGGAAAAGCTCAATCGTTTTGATTAAGTCCATTGGCAATCTGAACCATAGTCTTTTCCTGATATCATATTCATCTGCAACATTTGCCCAAAAATCTTCCAAGTCTACCTTATGCTTGTACTTCCTTCCATTCACAGTCCCAATGTGGTGGTGGGGATCGAAATCAACTCTGAACCAGTAAGATGTGAATGGGTACCATTGCATCACCAACCTGGCACTTTCAGTTGCCTGTGCCGATGGACAAGACTCGAGCATATTTCCGATGAAGAATGGACAGGTAACGGTTGTCTTCTGCTTTGATCTCTGGAGGCCTTGGTATGTTTCCAACTGCCTAAGGACTTCGAGCAAGATCATTCTATTAGTAGGATAGATCGGAAGTCGGTAAGGACATCCGGTGAATCCTTGAACTCTTATATAGGTGAATCTCGGAAACTGGATAAACCAGGGTCCATACTTGTTGATCAAGCTCTTGGCCTCGTGAGTGAGCCTTTGATGCATTCCTCCTAATATTTTGGTGATGTAAATAAGGAAGGCATCATTTGCCCTCTTGAAGTGGGTCTTCTCAGAGAGCTACAACTGTGGATAACAATCTTAGGATTTGAATTCATTTTCACCATTGCTTGCCACACCTCTACACATCAGTCATGTGTATCTGTACGTTCTAGCCAAAAGGTAGACAATGTAGAAACTCATGTAAAAGGATTTTGTCCTTTCCAAATTTATTAACTGTTCATGGAGATTATCACTGATTATCCGCGACCAGTTGAACATCTTGACACCCGAGGTGATCTCATCAATAAAGTAATACATCCATGTTTGAAATGGCGCACCTTGAGGGCTTCCCATTACTCTGTTTAATAACAAAATGATATCTCCGTACTCCTACTTGAAGTCAGTACGAAGCAATTTCTTCGGCATTTTCTTGATGGAAGGCCTCAATTTCTCTAACCACAACTTGTTAATATTTGTTGCACAAAGCTTTGACTGGTCCTCATACAGTCTCCTAGCATCTTCTTTGGTTTTGTATGAAGTCCGGTTATAACTTGGTATGCCAAACACTTCTTGAATAGCTAACTCTCTGAGATGAGCCAATATTCTCCCATCTAGCGCAATGATTTGCCTCTCTTGTGCATTGTAGTGTATGGCACATTCTACCATCAATTCAGCACACTCTACAGTTGGTGGAAATCTAGCTGCTTGGACAATGCCATTCCACATCATTCGGCGAGCAATGGGTGTTGGCAAGAATCCATCTTGCCCATACATTCTCTTCTTGAAATCTTTGAAGTCTACATGTACAAGGTTGGTGTCCGTAACATTCTTCCACTTCGAGTTGATTTTTGATTCTAGCTGCAATCCTTTGCTAGCGAACTTCATTTGGGCCTTTCTCAAAGGTTCTCCTCTAGTGGTCATCAACCTGCAAGAAACATGAAGAAAAATATTAATTTTAAGACTTTAAATTCTGATTTTTTTGGACCTTTGCTCAAAATTTTCACCTTCAGCCTGTTGAAAAGTTAAATTTTGTGAAAAATCAGACTGAAAAAAGAAAGAGTTTCGCAAGAATAAATGAATAAGACAGAAGAATGATGAAGAAATCCGTCGAACTTTAGATTCTGAACCTTCGAAATCGTATACTTTTGATAGTAAATCTGCCTTGAATTTTGACAATTTTGTCTTGAATTCAGAAAAAGCACATTTATTCTCTAGAAATTCAGTCCTATTTCAGAAATTTTACTTCGTTCTCTGCTCTCTTCTTCAAAAATTTACTTTATCTCCAAAATTCTTCTTCAAAAATTTATCTTCTGTAACTTTGGGAAAGAGACAAACTTCTCACAGTCGAACTTTTGAAAGAATGAATTGAAAATGACCAATTCGACCTCTTATAAAGTTGAAGAGTATGTTTTTTCTCTAGATTCGTCGAACCTGGACTTGCTTTATTTTGTCCACCATGGCAATTTAATCTTTATCAAAAATCTGCAAGACAAGTTTCTAATTTTTATCAGGGCGCCATCCTTAGCCAAAATCTTCTAGATTTTCTTTTAAGTTCGAAAATTTTCGAAGTGTTGAATATTTCAAAAAAAATTCTAAGTGTTGGAAAATCTAATGTCCCCATTTTGGCCATACGCTCTTCATTTGGTTTTAACCTATTTCCGGAAATCCATAGGCTACTCAGATGTGCGAATTTAGGGTTTCCACTTTCTTTAAGTCTTGCTTCCAGCTCAATTATGCTTTCTGTTTGTTTTGAGGTAAACTTACTATTTTTGGCAGTGGCTATTTTTAGTAAGTCTAATTTTGGCAGTGGCATCATCAGCAGTTCAACTCAAGTCATCTTGTTATCCATCAGTTTCAGTTTGGCTTTGGGTTTGGTTTTCTTTAGGTTGAGTTCATACTTGGTGGTACAAACACTTTCGGTTGGCCTTGCATACAGGAGTAACTTTCATGTTGTTTTAAAAGAGGGGCCATTAAAGAGTCAATTGTGCATTTAATGATTTGATAAATGCTTTATTGTTACTAAGTGAAGTTGGGCCTTCCTAAAAGGAGTTGGAAAGTAATATTTTATTATTTCAAAAGTAAAATGCAAAAAGGTGGCGTCCCTTTTGGAAGTTGAAGTGATTCAACTTCTTGGAATTTGAAGAGTTCTTGTTGCTTCATTTGCCAACTGAAGCTTATATATTGCTGCTGTTTGAAGTGCTGATTATGTTATGTTTTTGGAAAGCAAAGTTATGCTGCTGGTTTGAAATCCAGAATCCGACTAAGGGAAAGCTTAGCAAATTTACTCCATTCTTCGGGCCTGAAACTATGGTTCCCTAGATGGTCTATTGGGGATGTGCTTGATGCAGAAGTGCATATTGAGCATCAAAGTAAAGAAATTTGGTGATGTTTTCAGTATTTTGTGTTGCTGATTTTTGTATACAGCTCCTTGAGTAAATTTTATTTCATTATCGGTATTTGAGCTAACCATTTCTATGTTAAGGGCGATGCTATTTGCAGAAAATCAGAATTTATGATGAAGTGTGGATTTTTCTAGGAAGGCCGTACCTTTTCTAGGGCCGTACCATTAATGATCAGCTTGTATTGGGTTTCGAACTTGTTGTTTGGTGATTGTTTGGCACCTACAAACTCATGGTTGCTGGTCGTCTATCCTTCTTGAATGCTGCTCTAGTTTTGGTGAGCTTTGAAGTTGATTTGAGGTAGATTTGAGCATTTTGATGTTTCATGGGTTGTTTCATGGGTTGCTAGTTCAATACTTTTAGTTTGCTGTTTGTCATTTCAAATTTATATCAGTTCAGATTTTGGCTTGTAATTTGGTGATTGAGAAGATTTAGAGTTGTAGAAATCATCCTTCAAACATTTGCATTGATTTTATCATTGTAACACTTGTAAATTGCAGATTTATTTCATTGTAAGGCTGTGAATTAGTAGTACTAATCCAGTCATTTTAATTGCTGCATTTACTTGTGAATTTTAATGCAAACACTATAACCCCTAGATGGTTTACCGCCAGTGTGGATAAAAAACATTCTAGAAGCTTATCTCTTTTATTTGCAGCTATTTCTATTAATTGTAAAGCTAGTTAGTAGTACTAACGGCTATTTCATTTTATTGCTGCAATTTATACTTGATTACACTCCCACAATTGAGTGGTTGACTTTTAGAATAAACATCTTTCTTGATTGTAAATTCCCCCCACAAAATAAGTGGTTGTGTGGACTATTTTCCCCCCACGAAATAAGTGGAAGAGAGGATTTAATGGCTGACTTGCCACCTTAATAATGTAATAATCTCACCCACTAAATAAGTGGAGTATTCCCACTGCTTGTGGATGCCTGCATCAGCAGATGAATTGTACTTTCAGTTCAGTTTATACCTAATGATCCTCTGACCATATGCTATCACCTCGCCCACATTGGGATCTTGGTGAACATTCTTGGTTAGAGTTACTTTCCATGCTGATTTGCATTTGGAGCTAACGCTAATCAGTGGTTTGATGTTGGTTTGTGTGTCTAATTTTGGGGAAAAAAGTTAAGGGGAATATTTCAAAAAATATTAAAATATTCTAAGTGTCAAATTTGATTTTCCAACCTTTTCATTTTTTAATTATGGCTAAATTTTATTTTGTCCATAGATTTCTCCTTAGTCTATTTGGCTTCATGATGAATTTTAGGCTCTCCATGCCTAGGGTGGACTTTACAATTGTCTTGCCAATGCAGACTTGGTCATCTTTATGCCATTCTAATCTTTCCTTGGATAGGGCGGACTTGGTAGTTGCTCGGACATTTTCCTTTTAGCCTTGGTAAACTTCACGGTTGGTTGGCCATGTTGGGCAAAGTTGCTCATTGCCTAAGGAATTTTCTTGATACTTAACCAAATTTTGAAATTTTATTCTTCACAGTATCAATACTTAGCCAATTCTCTGAGTTTTTCTTCCCTAGGTGTCAACACTTAGCCAATTTTTGAGTTTTTCTTTCCTCTTCTTGGCTGGGTGGACTTTACCTTTGTCTTTGCCAAGGTTGGGCAAACTTCACTTCATGCTTGACATCTCTTCTTCCTCTTCTAGGTGGACTTGTGCTTTGCCAAGGTTGGGCAGACTTGCTCTTGACTTGGACATTTTCCTTGGGCGGACTTTGGACTAGCTTGGACAAGTGCATGGGCGTACTTCATCAAGTGCTTGACATTGTTTCCTTGGCCTAGGGCGGACTTCATGATATGTTTTTCATCTCCTATTTTCAGCTTGGGCAGACTTCACCTGATCTTGGACACAATATCTCAAGCTTGGGTGGACTTCAAGACTTCCTTGCCATGAATTTCTTGCTATCATTTGGATCATCTGAAACAAAGCCCTCGCCTAGAGATTTTTCTTGCTTTTTGCTCTTGGAGGTGCAAAACTTTGATTTTGAAGATCACCATGACCTGTGGGACCCAACCCTCTGTCAACTTTCTAAAAATAGAAATTACTAAAAATAGAAAAAAAGCAAAAAACAAAATTTCTAAAAATAGTAAATCCCAGATTGGTCCCAAAGTGCCAAAAATAGAAAAAACAAAAAGCAAAAAAACGAAATCCCTAAAAAATAGGAAGTGTCAGAATTGACTCAAAGCAATGGCATTCTTCGTCCTTCGAACCTTCTGAGCACTTTGCCAACATCTAGGAACTGTTCTGGGTTTGAATTCTCTACTTGGCTAGGATGGTTCCTCAAAACTCCAACTCCAAACTCTCAAAGCAATGACTTGTGAAATTGTAACGCTAAAGCAAAACCCTAAAAAGCAAACTACTATGGTTCCCCATTTGCAATGGGGCAATGTGTGACATAGGTCACAACAAGACGGAAGGCCCAGACGAACAAGGAAGAAGAATCGAAGGTAGAAGAGAGTCACGGCATATGGAATATTTGTGAGTTCTGTCACTTAGCGTTAATGTTTAATTTTCCCAAGTCATGGCATAGTAATATTTTTAGGATTTTGTATGACTCATATCTATAAAATCTGACCTCTGTGTGATTACATCCTCAGTCAATCTCAGCAAATGTCCCAGCTACCTTTACTATCCTTACCTATTGAACTGAATTCACCCTAAGGCATCTATTATGAAATCTGCTCCAGTGAACAGCAACATCCCAAATTGAGCAGACTGTGTAGTTATGAATGCCTTGTAAAGATAATGACTGATTTATGAGTTTTAGTCATTAGATCGAACTCATGTTAGCAAGTATACTAGATTTGTGGACATGAATACTAATTTATTAATTTCTGCACTTTAATGGATTCTCATGTTTGAACTCATTGCTACTGTATGCATATATTGAACTGATCTGAGTTGTAGGACTGCATCAATCTGTGAAATAAGAGGGATGATTAAAGGACAACAATCTGGTTATCTGGACTTTGCATTCTGTTCTATTCTCATATTGAATTATATACTTATGTGGGAATCCTCAGAATGTATTAAATGAAAATACAAGCAATAATGATTACATATCTAGAAATTATATAGAGCTTCCTGTATTTTGTTTGTCATCGTAACAGGAGAGGTGAACCATAACTTAAGTGGTTTTTCTAAAAACTCCATCCAGGTTCTGCCCCATTGGCCTGAAGCAAGGGTTGGGCATTCTGCCCCACAGGCCTGAAGCAAGGGTTGGGTCATGGAGGGATGGGGGTTCCACCGAGACTTCCTACTCCACAAGCCTGAGATAAGGGTTGGGCAATAGGAGGTGGTAGACTGTTGGCCCCTTAAGGATTCTCTTCTCTTGATGGGCTGAATAATTTCTTCTTCTATTTAAAATCTGCAAGTACTGTTATGTCTGATTTTTGGAGATTGGATGTTAATGCTAACATGTAGGAATGTGGCTTGTACATAAATGATGATGCAGGACTTTGACCATTGCGAAGGATCCTTGGGAGGGGGAAATAAGGCCTTGAAATCCTTGTCAAACAGCAACCTTAGAGTCAGCCAGTTAAGGGAACATCACACACCTTGATAGATATATAGAGGAGTGGAATCAATTTGTGGGATTATCAGAAAGGAGATCAGAAAATAAATAATCATCTACACTCAGAAATGCAGCAGCCATTAAATATAATAAGGGATTATAAATAGAATGCTCATACTCATTTGGAGGGCATCGAATGGGTCAGACCTGAACTGGCATTTTAAGAAATCAATAAATTGATTAAGAAAGTATTTGGTATGCATTTGGTTGTATATGCATTTAATGTATAATATTTGATAGGCATATAAATATATATATATATATATATATATATATATAATGACTAATATGCAATAAGGAGAGATATGTCTAAATTAGTAAATGAAGGGAAATAGTGAATCTATTTATATTACTGTAATCTCCATCTTTTGCTTTAAAAAATCATGTGTAGGGTTGGCAAGGAAACATGCTAGGGAAGGGCGGTATAGGCTCTCACAATGTAAGTACACCACTCTAAGTTGGATGAAATTGTCTTGGTTGGATGTTCCTGCCACTTGGGGCCAGGGGGTATGAGCACACCCTTGGGCTTAATTGTGATGAATAATTTTTCTAGCACCCTGTAATATGTTTCTGTCAAATCCCTACCATGATTGGTCATTAGAAAAAGAATCTATAGATTGGATTCAATTTTAAGTT
>VDFB02062554.1:0-15422 GCA_007258455.2 Sequoia sempervirens
AAGGCACCAAACATCATGTTGAGTAGTGGCAAGGAGTTCCTCAAGGACCTACACCAAGGGAATGAAGGATATGTGGTTGTGTTGCAACCTAAAGAAGAAGATAAGGCTGAAACGACAGTCTTACCAGAAGTAGTCCAAAAGTTGCTTGATAAGTACAAGAGCATAGTTAGTGATGGTACACCTGCAACTTTACCTCCAAAGAGAGCTATAAGTCATCAAATTGATTTTATACCAGGGGCTTCTTTACCTAACAAAGCAGCATACAAGCTTACACCAGATCAGAACCTAGAGGTAGCTAGGCAAGTGCAAGAATTATTGGATCAAGGATTGATTCAAAAGAGCATCAGCCCTTGTGCAGTACCAGTGGTTTTAGCAACCAAGAAAGGAGGTAAGTGGAGACTTTGTACTGATTCTAGGGCAATAAATAGGATCACCATTAGGTATAGGTTTCCTATTCCTAGAATTGAAGAACTGATGGATTGTCTTGGAGGTGCTCAGTTTTTCACAAAGTTGGATCTCAAGAGTGGCTACCATTAGATTAGAATTAAGGATGGTGATGAGTGGAAGACAACTTTTAAGACAAATGATGGGTTATGTAGTGGAAAGTGATGCCATTTGGCCTCTCAAATGCCCCTGCTTGCGTTCGTGAAGTTAATGAATGAAGTGCTTAAGGATTCCACGAGGGAATCTTTGTGGTAGTATATCTTGATGACATCTAATTTTTTGATAAGATAGAGAAAGAACACCTCAGCAGCTGTGGAGATGGTTCTTAAAAGGTTGCAAAGAGGAGAAGTTGGCAATCAATCTTGAGAAGTGTAAAGTTCTTCAAGCAAGAGCTTTTCTACTTAGGTTTTGTAGTATCCAAAGGCTCATTAAATATGGATTCAAGCAAGGTGGAAGTCATCCTAAACTGACCTACAACAACCACAGCAACAGAGGTAAGGAGTTTTCATGGTTTGGCTCAATTCTATAGAAAATTCATAAGGAATTTTAGTGGCATATGTGGACCAATCCTAGATACTATCAAAGGTGATGCGAAAACAAAGTTTAAGTGGACTCCAGAGGCTAATAAAGGGTTTGAAAAACTGAAACAAGAAGTGGAAACTCAACCAATTCTATTATTGCCTAGTTTTGACAAGTTGTTCACAGTTGAGTGTGATGCAAGTGGAGTAGCAGTAGGAGGAGTACTTAGTCAAGAAGGTAGGCCTGTGGCCTTCTTTAGTGAAAATATCAATGAAGCCAAGCAAAAGTAATCTACCTATGATCTAGAGTTATATGCTTTAGTGCAGTCCCTTAGGAAGTGGAGGCATTATTTGTTACCCAAAGAGTTTGTGGTCTTTACTAATAACTAGGCACTTAGTTATATCAACACTCAAGAGAAGTTAAGTAATAGGCATTTGAATTGGATGGAATACATCCAAGCTTTTACTTTCACCATCAAGCACAAGAAAGGACAAATGAACAAGGTGGTAGATGCATTAAGCAGGAGAATGTTGACCGTGCAAGAGATACAGCTAAAGAGCATTGGATTAGAGAGTTTCAAAGACCTCTATGGTGAAGATGAAGACTTATCAGAAGCTTACAAGGTATGTTCTAATTTTGAGAATCATTTTCATAGCCAATATTCTGAGTATACATTGCAAAGTGGGTTGTTGTTTAAGGGAAATTAGTTATGTGTTCCAAGAGGGTCAATGAGGAAAAATTTGATTCAGGAAAAGCATAATGGAAGTATTAGTGGGCATTTTGGCATAAATAAGACTTTGGAGTTAGTACAAAGGTTCTATTACTAGCCTAAGTTGGCAAGGGATGTTAGAAGGTATGTGGAATAGTGTGTTGTATGCATGAAAGCTAAGGGAGGAGCTAGCAATGTTGGGGTTTTATCAGCCCTGCCCATTCCTAGCAGACCATGGGAGTGTGTGAGCATGGATTTTGTGGTGAGGTCTTCCACAAGACCAAAGAGTTTTGGCGATGTTTATGTTGTGGTAGGCAGTTTGAAGTAAGATGAGTCATTTTATTCCTGCAAAACTACTCATGATGCAAGCTACATAGCTCATCTTTTCTTCAAAGGAAGTTATGCGAATCCATGGATTTCCAATTGAAAGCATTATATGACGGGGATGTGAAGTTCATGAGTCACTTTTGGAAGACTCTATAGAGCAGATTGGGTACAAATCTGTCATTTGGATCAGCTTACCATCCTCAGACCGATGGCCAAATAGAGGTGGTTAACAGAGTGTTGGGTAATCTTTTAAGGTGCTTGACTAAAGAATATGGAGCCGGAGACATGGGATATGGTTATCTCCCAAGCTGAGTATGCTTATAATGACAGTGTCAATAGAACTACAGGGAAAAGTCCTTTTGAGGTTGTGTATGGGATGCACCCAAGAGGCATTTTTGAGCTCAGAGACCTTGGATCTATGGAGCATAGGAGTGAACATGCAAAAGACTTCAGTCAGACCATGAAGGAGATCCAAGAGCAAGTCAAGAAGACAGTTACTGAGGCTACACAAAAAGTGAAGGAGAAGGCAGACATGTCAAGGAAAGATGTGCAATTTCAAGTAGGGGACTTCAATATTTATGGTCCACCTTAAACAAATCAAAAGGTTCGCGAGAATCAGCCAAGCTACAAGAATGAAAAATTAGGACCGCAGGTATTGTGAAATGAGTGGGAATGCATACAAGGTGGAGTTACCTACTGATCTAGGGATCTCATCTGTGTTCAATGTTGCTGATTTGATCAAGTATAAGGGAATAGTCAAGGATTTGGATCAGGACAGCAAGGAGATATTCAAGGATATCAGCAACATGACACTACCAACTCCAGACAGGCTACAAGCAGAGAAGATCTTGGAGTCAAGAGTGAAGAAGGCTACAAGGCACAAGGTGTACATGGAACATCTTGTCAAATGGAAGAAAAAGCATGAATCAGAAGCTTCCTGGGTAGAAGAAGCAAACTTTAAGAAGAAAGGCATTGATATGTCTTTGATCTCTCCTAAAATTCCTTAGTTGTTTGTGCTGAGAGGGGGAGAATGGTGCAGGAGCACCTGGGAAACATGGGTTTTCCTAAAGTCTAGAAGGAAGTTCAAATTTTGTTGTGTTATCATAAGGTCATGTTGACCATTGTGTTGGGTGTTTTGGGTTGTTTTTGAACTTTGGGAAAGAAGGTGATAAGTGTTATATAGTTTTGCAACACCATTGTGCTAAGTTGTCAAAAGTTGACAAGGAGTTAGAAAACACAGTGTGTTTTATAACACTCACCATTAGGTCATCTATGAGCTCGACCCAAGCATCTAATTTTTTTTGGGGGCCTATTTGAGGCATGCTTCGACCATCAAATAGGGTTGGAGGCATTTTTGTTAGAGTGACATTTTGTAAAGCTGAAGGAAACAACATTTTGATAGACAGTTTCCTATGTTTTGCATTTATATTGAGCTTTAATGGAGTAACCATGTTGTTGTTTTGGTTACAAGTAGTATGTATTTTTAACATTGAGCAAGCTTAGTGCATCAATATTTTTGTTTTGTAAATCATTTTTCATCTTTTATTTGTATATAGCTTGGTCACTGTTATTTTTTGGCCTGAATCAGGCAGGTTGAGAAAATGGAGTCCTAGTGCACTTCCCCACCATACAAATTGTACGGCCTTTTGGGATTTTTGTCTAGGCTCCCTTAGTGTAAATATGGTAGTTAGTAGAGTTTGTGGCAGTTCAGGAGATGCTATCAAAGCTTTGCCCTAGGCAAGCCAGTGCAGGTTCAATTGGGGCAGACTTGGAGTAAAAACCTCATATATTGCAGGGGAATAAAGATCTTGGAGAAATTATTTTTGGAGAATTTTGGTGGTGGTCTTGGCTATGCATGGTGATTAGAAGGAGGTTGTATCAATTCATTTAGTAAGAGAACTTTTTGATAGTCTAAAACTGCTTTGAAAAGCTTTAAAACCCTAGGTTTTGGGTTTGTTTTGAGTGTGGATAGTGTACGGCATGTATAGGGCTTAAAACCCTAGAAATCCTTGAAGTATAGGTATGAGAAACTCAGACTCTAAATAAATAACCTAATTCCTTTAGTGGGTTTAGAAGAAAAAGGCATTTTCTCTCTATTTAGAGGCCTAATTGGGGCTTGGGCTTGTAGTCCTTTCCAAACCCTAGGTGAAGGTTTGATGAGAGCGATGGATGGTTGGAGTCTTGTGTTGGAACATGAACCCTAGTTTGATCTTTTTGAAGCTTTACAACACCTCTCACCCCTGCAAGAATCTAGTAGAAGGTTGAGGATATTTTGGTCTTTAAAGAAGAGTTGTGGCAGCACCAAGGTTGGCTTGGTAGAAGGGAAGCTTGTTGATAGAAGAGGGGTTGGGTAGACAAACTAGGGGTACCTAGTCATGATTAGGGCCTATAGGTTAGATTGGTGAAGCAAAACACCAAGGAGGTCTTACAGGGAAGGACCTAGAGCAGGAATCTGTGATTGATTCCTCCAACCCCATACCCTATCACCAAGATTCTTTCAAAAGCTTGCTTGAAGTCAACAAAACAACAATAAACCTTATTTTTCATCCTAGACTTCTCCAATAATATGATTCAACGTAATTCCATGATCTATTGTTTAGTGTTTTGGTCTAAAACTTGCATGCTCTTTTGCCCTCTTCATCTTTTTCTTTTTCCCACTTGTTGATTTTGTGTTCAATCACGCTTCAAGCAAGTTTTTAAATAAAAAATTGATCATTCTAGCCTTATAGTTAGAAGGATTGTTAGCATCTCCACTTTTAAGAAGCAATGTCACTAGGTTGGTAGTCTAATATCTTGGAAATGCACACTAACTGATGGTAAGGGGGTAAAGTGTCGGTTGCATAACCTTCTGTGCAATCGTAGGTATGCTTTTTACAAGATCCTTATCCAAATGAGTGATAAACAAGTAAAAGGAAGGACTTCTCCAATTGGAGGACATGCTTGCAAGGCATACTTGATACACCCCTCTTTAAAATTTGCTTCTCTAGGGGAGAGCATTTCTTTTTTCCAACTAAAAGTTGAGGAAATAAAGTTGTTACTCACCTTAGTTAGAGTAGTAACTCATGCACCCCTCCTACTATGGGTGGGGGGAATTAATAGTTATAGGATAGGTAGGCATCCATAGCACAAGCAACCCTACCTTCTTATGATCGCTTGAACCATTGGGAAAGAAGAATTCAATGAAGTTATGAATGACCAACTATTTTGGATTCTAAGTGGGAAAGTTTCAAAATAAGGAAATTTGACACGAGGTATTCTACCTATAGTTCAACCATGTCACAAATCCTTTCCTATACCCATCTTGTTGATACCTTCATTAACCTCTTATAAAGTGTATAATTTTGTTGTCATGTTGACTATGGGGTGACCTCGGCCTCTAGTTCCTAATCATATAATTGTTTTGCATATTCAAACCATTGGGTGGTTGTGATGTTATTCTTTGATTTCTTTTTTCCTTTGATGAAGTTCTCTCCAAATAATTTTGAGCTATGCCTCCCTAGATATGTTAGCTCTTCTCTCTTTGTGTTCATGAACTCTCCTTTTCTACTTTTACAATCTACTTAATTTATGTTCACCTACTCTTTTCCTAGCTCTTTGAGAGCTCTCCTTGCAACTTTGTAATCCTCATCAAACCAAAGATTTGCTAGAAAACAACTTCTTTTCTTCCTTCTTTTTTTTCCTTTTACATCTCTCAAATGCCTCTTGAATTATGTTTGTTATCTTATGGATTTTGAAACCTTATATTATTTTGTTCTTCTTTTGCATTCTTTACTTTAGCACTTCCTTGAAGATAGGACAATTTTCTTGGGATATAAGAAATTTCCCCTATGCTAGGGGTTGTTGGTTGGGTTGCTCTTATAGCATATGTTAATTTCTTTCCATCTAAAATAGCATTATACAAAGTTGGATATGGTTTGATTGTAATCATGTAGGGAGATCTTCAATCATAACCTTTAATATCTTTTCAATCAAGCTTTCCAAGAAAATTACATAATCAACAACACTTTCTCAATTGTAAGTTTTACATGTATAATTTACAAATTTCTTCCACCTATCCATACCATTGAAAATAGGTAAATAATAAGAGTCCATAAAGATAATAATATTTGCCAAAATAATTTGCCTATTATCCAATGGACATCTTGACCATTGGTGATTTTCCTCTTCATTGTACCATAAAAGATTGTTATCCTCCTTATTGCATAGAATTTGAGTTTGTTATTTGTTGTCCTAGCACTAAAATCATCCAAGAGAGACTTCCCCATGTTAAGAATATGATGATATATCTTTTTTTAGGGATATTTATGTTGGAAGTGGATTCACTCTGAGAGGGGGGGTGAATCAGAGTGATGTAATTTTTTAATTTTTGGCTCTGAAAGCACAACGAAACTTTTTGCTAATTTAAACTCAATGTGACAGACTTGTTTATGCAAGTGTACATTAACACTTAAAATCAAATTGACATGAAACTTGATTAACATTTACAACTCATGTTAAAAGCATCATATGATATTGTTCAATTAGTGTGTGAACAATCTTGTATGTGCTTTTGAAACAGAACTACAACTTTGCCCAATGCACTTTTAATTTACTTAACAGAAGACTTTTTAACTTTGCATGACAAACTTTGGAAGAACCTTTTGAGCACCCTAAAAGTATCAGAGCATTGACTGAAAGAGAACATTAACATAAAATAGAATGAGAGACAAATAATATCACATAACACAAAGATTTCTTGAGTGGAAAAACCCTCTTGGGGTATAAAAAACCACTCGCTAAAATTTCCCTTTTATTAATCAAAGAGCACCAACTCTGAAACAATGTGGAGCACCAACTCCCATAATCTTTCTGAAGCACCAACTTAGTCAAACATTCAAGATATTGCAACCCATCAGAACCTTATAACTGCAATCATTCTTTGCAGTCATAAAATTACAATAGAATACAAAATGATTTTGCAATAATGCCCAATTCAAAAATAATCTTTGTAATACAATCAGAGATGAAAACAATATGAGCCCACTTTTATCTTTTTACAGAATGATTTCACAATAAGCAATACTCTGTCCAGACTATTTCCTCTCTTCACATCACCTTCTTATGTGTTTTTGTAGAGATACATATATACAATGCTTGTGAAACGGTTATACATCTTTGTCAAGAAAACCCGTATTCAGTAACCAGAGTTTATGAACTGGTAAGAAACATAATATATGATCATGATGCCAATCAAAGATATTTAAGAGAAAAAACATATCAATGATATGAAGATGAAATGCCACAGTGAGATGAAACCCTTGAGTTTACACTCGAGTTCAAGGTAGTTTCAGATTAGTTAAGAAATTTATTTGAAACTAAAAACAAAGTTTTATTTTCCTCTTTTACTTCTCATTTACCAGATTTACCTTTGAAAGATCAAAATAATGCATAGATATTACCTATGTCATGGTGGATTTAACCTGCAAACAAAATCCATGAAGTTCTTCATGAAAACTGCCCAAACTATCACTTCCAACTCAAGTGAAAACCACCAACTATCTTGCCATCCATCAAAGACTAACATAACTGAAAAACCAAGTCAGAATATCACAACAACCTTGCTCAATATGCAACTGTAATTCCAGCATGGCGGCGCTAGGGTTCATTTCTTTTTTGTTTACCCTATTTCTCCCTTCATCAAAACTCCAAAACAAAATGAATGAAACTTGAAATCCAAAAAAAAAATATTACAATCATTTTGAAATCCATGTCACCGACACAATGAAACATTAAATGAGTGCCAAATCATAGACCGTGTGTGCTATCCAAGTCAACATAGCCAACATACTCATTAAACAATAATACTGTTGCTGCCAAGTAAGCAAACCAAGTATAAACATATGCCGACAACCCAAGTCTCAAAAAAAAATGTATTAATTGTTGTGCAATGAGTAAGCCCGAAACATGATCGACCTTCAAAGGCATGCCACCTTTCCAATCACTTTAAAAGTGATAACCATAATGTATATTGTTGTCCTTTAAGTGCTAAAGCACTCTAAAAACAAGTAGAAATATCTTAATGCCGACCAACTTATATCACAAGTAAATCATATGCCAAGATATAAATGAATATGAAATGTGAATCCATATAACATGTGAAAGCCCAAGAATGTTGAAATACTGATTATAAGAAATGATATGAAAATTCTAAGCAATACCATTTCTTATGAAGCTATAGTAGTCAACTCAAGGATACAAGACTGACTGTGTAACAGTACAAACATCTCCACCTCATGTATAATGAAATTACCCTTGTGAAATATATGTATAGCATGTTGACATATGCACCAAACTAATCAAAGAGTTGTGAGACAGCCATGAAGATCACCAATAGAATTTCCATGAATACATAATGAATCTTGTCATTGATGCCATAAACAATAATGATCAACTGAAACAATATACCTATTGTACAGTAAAGAAGTGCCAATCTATCAAAATGAATTCAACTATTCCATGGTATCACTTTGAAAACTAATACCACCTGAATAACTTTTATCTGCACATAAAGCTCAACATGATCAGTACCCCAATATGTGATGAAAAAATGCACCCAAATGCATCAACCCAAAGCATGATCACCAAAAATACTGAATATTCCAAACTGAACAAAATGAGCACCAAGTATCATTAGTCATCAATCACCAATCAGTTTTTCATCAAGGACAATATACCACAAAGAGAAAGCCAACAAACTCCCCCTTTCTCCTTGATGGCAAAAACCATCTGCAACCATCTAAATTCAATATGATCACCAACCCTAAAATACAAACTGAACAAACAAATGAATACTCATAACTGAATACTGAACAATCAACTGAATACTCATATTTCTCCCCCTTTTTGTCTCAAGGACAAAGGGTACAAAAGGAAACACCAAAAAACCAGTAACTCATCCAATTGCAAATATAGCAAAGAAGCAGCAAATAAATCACAAAAGCAGCAAGAAGTTGCTCAGAGAACTAAGAAACTCCCCCTGAAACAATGATGGAACATTAAGAGAGCAGTGATTGAGAGATAACTCCCAATCGAGACCGAAGTCTTTCAAAAACCTCTTTAGCCAAAGGCTTAGTAAAAATATATGCCACCTGTGCTTGAGTTGGTACATATTGCACAGTAACCTCATTAGCCAAAACCTTTTCTCTCAGAAAATGAAATTTAATTGTAATATGTTTGGTTATGGAGTGCATAACAGGATTCTTTGATAAGTTAATCACACTGGAGTTATCACAAAAGATAGAAATAGGTTTAGGAACATCAATATCCATGTCTAAAAGTGTTTGAGCCATCCAAAGAAGTTGAGTGCAGCAAGATGTTGTTGCAATATATTTAGCTTCATTTGTTGACAATGAAACTGAATCTTGTTTTTTGCTATGCCAAGCAACAAGACGATCACCAAGATAAAAAGTTGCACCACTGGTGCTTTTTCTATCATCAAGACAACCAACCCAATCAGCATCAGTAAAAACCATTAAAGTAAAATCATTACCTTCTTGTTTGGTATAAAGATTATTGTCCACACCACCTCTTTTGAAACCATTTTCTATTAGGTGTGCATCAATCTAGAATACCAAGCTCTAGGAGCTTGCTTGAGACCATACAAGGCCTTTTTCAATCTGTAAACATGATCAGATTTATCTTGTACAAAAAATCCTTCTGGTTGTTCCATAAAAACTTCCTCATCAAGATAACCATTCAAGAATGCAGTTTTAACATCCATTTGGTACACCTTAAAATTTTTAAAGCAAGAATATGCTAAGAAAATTCTAATAGATTCAATACGAGCAACAAGTGCATAAGTTTCACTAAAATATATACCTTCATGTTGTGCATATCCTTTGCACACAAAGCGTGCTTTGTTTCTCACTACTTTTCCACTTTTGTTCATTTTATTTCTAAAAATCCATTTTCCACCAATAACATTTTTATCATCAGGTCTTGGGACTAGTTCCCAAGTGTTGTTCTTCTCGATCTAGTTGATTTCTTCCTGCACATCTTTCAACCAACAATCATCATTTAAAGCATCATTAACAGTTTTAGGATCAAATTCAGTTATTAAACAAAAATGCTCAGCAACTTGAGCTTGTTCCTCAAGTTTTTCCTTTCTTCTTGTTAAGATTCCTGCATCTTTATCTCCAATTATTAGATCTTTAGGATGATTTTTTACAACAATTTTGGAAGGAGTTTTAGGAGGTATTGCTTTGGAACTTGAGATATCCTCCTGTTGCGATTCATCTACAACTACAGTTTTGGGAGTGATATTTGAATCTGCCACAAATTCCTCTTCATCATACTACACATAATCAGAATCTAGGAGCAATCTTTCATCAAATTTCACATTAATAGACTCAACAATCTTATTCATCCTTTTATTGAAGCATTTATAGGCTTTGTTATGAGTAGAATAGCCTAAAAAGATACCTTCATCAGATTTTGACTGAAAGCTTCCTAAATTTTCATCATCTCTTTTAATAAAACATTTACAACCAAATATTCTAAAGTAATTAATAGAAGCAAATTTACCATACCAAAGCTCATATGGAGTGAAATTGGATTTTACCCTTATTTGTACTTTGTTTAGAATGTAAACAGTTGTGTGAACAACTTCTTTCCAGTACATATCAGGTAGCTTGGCTTCATCTAACATTGTTCTAGCCATTTCTTTCACTGTTCTGTTTTTCCTCTCCACAACCCCATTTTGTTGAGGTGTTCTTGCAACAGCATATTGTCTTTTTATGCCATGTTGTTCACAATAATAAATGAATTCTTGAGATGTAAATTCACCTCCCTTGTCTGATCTTAAGCATTTGAGTTTTATATCAAACTCTTTCTCAACCATCTTACAAAAAAAATTAAATCTGTCAAAAGCTTCAGATTTATGTTTGAGAAAAGCTACCCAAACCATTCTTGTGTAGTCATCTACAAATAACATGAAGTATTTTTCACCATTTATTGACCTAGTCTTAGTAGGACCACAAAGATCAGTGTGTACAAGTTGCAATGGCTTTGTAGATGCATGTTCTTTAGATTTAAAACTCACTTAAATAGTTTGTTTTCCCTAAAGACATTCTTTACACATTGTATTTTTTGGTTTACTCAATATAGGCAATCCTCTTACATTCTAATTTTTACTTATTCTAACCAAATTGTCAAACTTTATATGTCCTAAACGTTTATTCCATAACCAGTTTTCTTCCACTTGACCTGTAAGACACATACCTTCATTGCTTTCATGGTTAGAAGAGTCAAGAAAATTGTAAATGTTTCCAGAAGTTCTCAAACCTGTTGCAACTATTTTACAAGATTTGTTGTTTTTTATTTCACAACCTTCTACACCAAATGTAACATGATATCCATTATCACAAATTTGGCTGACACTTAAAAGATTATGTTTCAATCCTTCTACATAATATACATCATAAATTGGTGTGTCATCATTTAGAAGTAGAGAACCTTTACCTTTTATCTGAATACCTGAGTTGTCACCAAACTTGACAAATCCTCCTTCATAATCTTCAAGTTTCAAGAACCTGTCTTTATCACCAGTCATGTGGTTTGAATAACCACTATCCAACACCAAAAATGCCTTCTTCTTGGAGAGAAAGGCAGTTTGTACCAACATAGATTGCTCTTCACTTGGAACAAACTTGGGTCTCCACACTTTTTGTGAGTTAGGTTTATTTTGTTTGCATTGTTTGGATGTATGACCAATAGTATTGCATTTGAAACATCTGATTGTATTTGGAAAACCAAAGAACTGTTTGTGACCAAATCTAGGTGTTCTAAACAGTATAAATCTGCATCTGTTCACCTTATGCCCAAATCTATTGCAGTAGAAACAATAACCATGAAAGAATGCATTGAATCTAATATTGTTTCTTTTATGCTCAAAAGATTGCTTCTTATCAACTATTTTGAAGTTTTGATTTGAACATTCACCAGTACTAAAACCAATACCAGTCATATCCTTATGTTGTTTTTGCTTTCCAAGAAAATCATTTAAACGCAAAGTACTTTCATAACCTTCTAATTGTTTCTTAAGTGTGATTACTTCCATTTCAAGCCTCTGAATTTCCTTATCTTTATCTACAAGAACTGATTTAAGATTGTCTACAGTTCTCCTAGAATCATCGAGTTCAGTTTGTAAAGGTGTAATTATCTTATTTGGACTTTGCTCTTATGAAGCAACTTGGTTCTTTAATTTTTTCATTTCTTGTAGAGCACAAAGTAATTCACCTTCAAGACTCACTTCTAATTCAGATTGATCTTTTGTTTGAATTTTTTATTGATTGTTTGGATTCTTTTGTGTGGAAATTTCAGCCATGAATAAAGTTTCATCTTCTTCATTTAAGGACTTGTCTGTCTCAACATCTAAGTCCTCTTTGCTAAAGAGACTTTTTTTCTTTTTGAGACTATTGTTAAATTTCTTTTTAGGATTCCAAGACTTTTTCTTGAATTGTTTTTCTATTTTCTCATCATCATTGGTTTGATTTAGATAAGGACATTTAGCTACAAAATGACCAACTTTCCAACAATTAAAACATTTGAAAGGCACTTTTCCTTTATATTTCTTTGTCAAATTTCTTACCAAAAGAGCTTCTAAGGTATCAGATAGTTTCGATTCACTATCTAAGTCTTCTTTCTTTTCTGCTTTAAAAGCAGACTCCTTAGAAGTTGAAGTAGTGCTTCCTATCCTCATTTCATATGTTGTTAATATGCCTTGCAAATTGTCCACAGTAAGAGAGTCAAAACGTTTCTTTTCTTCAAGAGTAGAAACTTTAGACTCAAATTTAGGATGCAAAGTTCTTATTAATTTTTGAACAATATTAGATTCTGCAATTGTTCACCTAGACCTCTTCTCGCATTTACAACTTCATCTATCCTTAAGAAATAATCAGCAATCTTTTCATCGTCCTTCATTCTCATTTCTTGAAATTGACTCTTAAGTGTAAGAATTTTAGATTGCTTAACTTTTTCATTTCCTTAATAAATTTTCTCAATATTTTCCCATATTTCATATGTAGATTTACAATACATGACTTTGACAAACACATCTTTTGTCAAACCACACAACAGAGCATGTTTAGCTCTTGCATTCATTTCATATTTTCTTTTTTCATCATGATCTGTAGGTATGACATCAGGTACAGCATATTTACTGCATAGTAAGTTTCAGACATCAAGGTCTAGAGAAATCAAATATGTTTCCATTCTGATTTTCCAAAACACATAATCAGTACCATCAAACAAAGGTGCTCTTGTAATGGATGATCCTTTAGGTGCATGTGCCATAATGACAAACTTCCAAGACTAGAATCAATCCTAGGTATGAAACCTAATGCAGGACCCTACGCTCTGATACCACTTGTTGGAAGTGGATTCACTCTGAGAGGGGGGGGGTGAATCAGAGTGATGTAATTTTTTAATTTTTGGCTTTGAAAGCACAACGAAACTTTTTGCTAATTTAAACTCAATGTGACAGACTTATTTATGCAAGTGTACATTAACACTTAAAATAAAATTGACATGAAACTTGATTAACATTTACAACTCATGTTAAAAGCATCATATGATATTGTTCAATTAGTGTGTGAACAATCTTGTATGTGCTTTTGAAACAGAACTACAACTTTGCCCAATGCACTTTTAATTTACTTAACAGAAGACTTTTTAACTTTGCATGACAAACTTTGGAAGAACCTTTTGAGCACCCTAAAAGTATCAGAGCATTGACTGAAAGAGAACATTAACATAAAATAGAATGAGAGACAAATAATATCACATAACACAGAGATTTCTTGAGTGGAAAAACCCTCTTGGGGTATAAAAAACCACTCGCTAAAATTTCCCTTTTATTAATCAAAGAGCACCAACTCTGAAACAATGTGGAGCACCAACTCCCATAATCTTTCTGAAGCACCAACTTAGTCAAACATTCAAGATATTGCAACCCATCAGAACCTTATAACTGCAATCATTCTTTGCAGTCATAAAATTACAATAGAATACAAAATGATTTTGCAATAATGCCCAATTCAAAAATAATCTTTGTAATACAATCAGAGATGAAAACAATATGAGCCCACTTTTATCTTTTTACAGAATGATTTCACAATAAGCAATACTCTGTCCAGACTATTTCCTCTCTTCACATCACCTTCTTATGTGTTTTTGTAGAGATACATATATACAATGCTTGTGAAACGGTTATACATCTTTGTCAAGAAAACCCGTATTCAGTAACCAGAGTTTATGAACTGGTAAGAAACATAATATATGATCATGATGCCAATCAAAGATATTTAAGAGAAAAAACATATCAATGATATGAAGATGAAATGCCACAGTGAGATGAAACCCTTGAGTTTACACTCGGGTTCAAGGTAATTTCAAATTAGTTAAGAAATTTATTTGAAACTAAAAACCAAGTTTTATTTTCCTCTCTTACTTCTCAAATTTACCTTTGAAAGATCAAAATAATGCATAGATATTACCTATGTCATGGTGGATTTAACCTGCAAACAAAATCCCTGAAGTTCTTCATGAAAACTTCTCAAACTACCGCTTCCAACTCAAGTGAAAACCACCAACTATCTTGCCATCCATCAAAGACCAACATAACTGAAAACCAAGTCAGAATATCACAGCAACCTTGCTCAATATGCAACTGTAATTCTAGCATGGTGGTGCTAGGGTTTAGTTCTTTTTTGTTTACCCTATTTCTCACTTCATTGAAACTCCAAAACAAAATGAATGAAACTTGAAATCCAAAAAAAATATACTACAATCATTTTGAAATACATGTCACTGACACAATGAAACATTAAATGAGTGCCAAATCATAGACCGTGCGTGCTATCCAAGTCAACATAGCCAACATACTCATTAAACAATAATATTGTCACTGCCAAGTAAGCAAACCAAGTATAAACATATGCCGACAACCCAAGTCTCAAAAAAAAAATGTATTAATTGTTGTGCAATGAGTAAGCTCGAAACATGATCGACCTTCAAAGACATGCCACCTTGCCAATCACTTTAAAAGTGAACCATAATGTATATTGTCAGCCTTTAAGTGCTAAAGCACTTTAAAAACAAATAGAAATATCTTAATGCTGACCAACTTATATCACAAGTAAATCATATGCCAAGATATAAACAGATATGAAATGTGAATCCATATAACATGTGAAAGCCCAAGAATGTTGAAATACTGATTATAAGAAATGATATGAAAATTCTAAGCAATACCATTTCTTATGAAGCTATAGTAGTCAACTCAAGGATACAAGACTAACTGTGTAACAATGCAAACATCTCCACCTCATGTATAATGCAATTACCCTTGTGAAATATTTGTATAGCATGTTAACATATGCACCAA
>VDFB02062556.1:0-81919 GCA_007258455.2 Sequoia sempervirens
CACCATCTGTCACAGGAGAGAGGAACTCATAAGAAAGCAAGTCAAACTGCTGACAACACCTGCTCCCTAAAACTGCACGAGATATGCTATCATCCAACATGTCTAACATGTGCATTCCAGAATTGTGCATCCGAAACAGGTCATGTACATGATGACTGAAAGTGAAACTATGTAGACTCCTGACCATGTACACACTGGGAATCTCCTCAACGAGCTCTGCCTGAAATCTCGATGCACTGACGGAATCTCCAATACTATGATCAACGCTCTTGCCTAAATCAGGGTCAAGAGTAGAATCAACATCCATCTCAAAGAGTGGGTTATCACAAGAAGATGTAGCATCCGCCTCGTAAAGAGGATTTTGTACTAACTGAGCCTCATAACTGTACTGATCCCAATCAAACCCCTCTGATCCCATGGGACTAGAATCAAAATGATAATCCTCCTGAATCATCTCATGCTCCTCCTCTAGAATCTTTGGTTCTATCTTCTCACCTTTTGCGTTGACGAGAATGATAGATCGCATACTCCCATCCTTAAAACCAGCTTGCTGGTCCGTTAAATCAGCAATATCATCACCCTCATGAAACCACTCCATTTGTCTATTTGAACCCTTAGGCTTAAGAGGACAATTGTGGTTTTGGTCATAAGGAGCTTTGCAATAGAAACATAGCTTCCTCCTACGCAAATCATTTATTGTCTCTCGGTCCAAAGGAGCTGCAAACTTCCTCTTTTCATCAATCTTTTCTGATTCCTTAGGTTCTGATTTGCTATCACTATAGGATGAAGATGCTTCTGCATTTGAAGTGAACTTACCATGTGAAGCTGTAAGTTCCATGCTACGAGCTTTTCTCATAGCTTCATGCAGGGTAGGTGGATCGAATGCCTTGATCCAACCTTTCATTGGCTCATGGAGACCTTCTACAAATAGAATGACAAGTCTCCTCTCTGAGATTCCGGTAACCATAACCGAGAGCTTCTGGAACTCACCAATATAAGACTCCAAGCTACCCAACTGCTTCAACTGAGCAAGGTCTCTGAAGAATAACTCAGGATCACGTCTATCAAACCTCTCTACCAGTCTATCAGTAAACTCCTGGTACGAGGTAATCCTATCATGGTGCAGTGTAGCCATGCCATGAATCCACCAGTCATGTGCTACGCCATCAAGGTGGAGAGCTGCAAATCGTATAGCGTCTTCCTCTGGCATAGGACAGTGTCAGGAATGTATCCAACTTACTCACCCAGGCACGTGCCGTAACTCTACCATTGCCATCATAGTGAACTAAGGTTAGTTTGTTGGTAGCCTGTCTGAGATCACTTTGCTTGTTTTTAGGCCTCCTGTCATTCCTGTTACGGTTATACTCTCTCTTCTGGCTCATGAATCGATCGAAGTTAAGGTGCTCCTTAACTCTCGGAGGCAATGCATCCCATTCATCATACATAGTCATGATGTTATCAGCAAAATTTATTTCACCACCCTGTTCAACTTCATCCACTTCCTCAGCATCATTTCTGGTAAAAGTAGGACATGTAGCCCTCTCAAAGGTGCGTGTTGGAGCTATGACTCTCTGAGGCTCTCTGTGAATACTGCCTTCATTATCTCGATCCAGATTCTGAGCTCTATTCATTGTCAAATTTTGGACATTTGTGCTGAGTTGTTGAAGAATAGTCGCCACCTGTTCTTGGCCTGCAACCATACCTCTGAGCACGTCTTTAGCTTCTCTGTCCTCATCATCCCAAGGATTCCTGTGAGAACTTTCTCCTGCCCTGTTCGCCATATTATCCAAGTCTATTTCCTCCTCCTGTTCTTCAAACGGAAATGGTGGGAAAGGATTTTGATCACCTCTCTGATTTCTAGGACCCCCTCTGGAATAGAACTTGCCAAAACCCTCTTTGTGAGACTTCATAAATTTCTCTAACCCCACAAGTTGGCAGGATCAGAGCTCTGATACCACTGTGATGAGCCCTGCTGGCTCTCAACTCAAACCCTCAATTTTTCTTAAATCTTTAAGTGTTATTTAGTTTTTTAGAGAAAGTTTGATAGACAGAAGAGAAGGGGCGCACAACATAAATGCTATAAAATGTAAATCTGAGTTATTTCAGGCGAATTGACAATACAGAAGATAATAAATATGCTCAACAATGGATTTAGAACTCATAAACATACCCGGAAGTGTCCAGATTATTTATTTAAGAAAGTAGTCCAATTTGCCAGCCAAGATGGTGAAAAACTGACCAAATCTGGTGTAGAAAGCTACAGAATGCGAAATCCAGCCTGAAAACGGTGGCAGATGAAGAGTACAAGCCAAACGCCTAAAATGATGAAGAGAAACCCTCAGAAAAGAAGGCGTTTCTCCAAGAAATGCCCAAACGCCTTTGTACAAGAGCCACGCACTTCACTGCAAACAACCTGAATTCTCACTTAGAAGGTACGGCCAAGAAGTATGATGTCTGCCAATGAAATGAAGGCGCCATCTCCCAAAACCCTCTGAAACTGAAGAAGAAATCCAATAGGAAACACAGCTCAAGCCCAGTAGAACCTCTGTATGAAGCTCTCACAAATTGCACAAATTCAGCTGATCTCTCACAGCCTCAAAAGTGCTCAACACTGAAGAGTTATCGTTCTTCAATGGACAAATTGTTCAAACCCTGATCACAGGAGAATGCACAGGAAATAGCACAAGGCAAAGTTGAAATTGTCAAAAGATGAGTTTCTCATTGCCAGAAATGCCCTTTTATGCAAAGGCACGAATCCCAAGAAAATACGCCACTTTTAGGTTATTAAAATCTTTTAAATAATATTTAATCCATTTCAATAGTATATGAATTAAATACTTGGGCGCACTTATTCATTTAAGTGATTTAAAATATTAAATCACTTTTAGAGAATATTTAAGTGATTTAAAAAATATAAAGTCAATTTGACTTTATAATTAAATATTAAATCAATTAATATTTAAATCACTTAAAAACCCATAACTCACTCAAAACACCATATAATCTTGTGCCGTCAGAAGCTGTCGACTCCTGCACTGCCAACGCCTGCTGTGATCCAGTCATTGGGCTCTGAAAACCAAAACGATCAAACTCTCTAGAAAGTACCACTGACCCTCTAACCAATCCAGCTAGCCCACAAGGGTCCAAGAAATAGGCTAACCATCGCAAAACAAGATCACGTTGAAAAAGGGGACATTACAGTCCGCCCTCCCTGAAATTGCTTGTCCTCAAGCAATCTCAATAGCAACGAATACACCACTCCACCAGGATCCCAAGGGTAGTGTCGTGAAATGTCCCTACTATCATCAACTGTCTCCTGTAACTCCCAAATCTGATCAACTGGATCATCATGATGTACCCTGTCAATCTCAACACCATCTGTCACAGGAGAGAGGAACTCATAAGAAAGCAAGTCAAACTGCTGACAACACCTGCTCCCTAAAACTGCACGAGATATGCTATCATCCAACATGTCTAACATGTGCATTCCAGAATTGTGCATCCGAAACAGGTCATGTACATGATGACTGAAAGTGAAACTATGTAGACTCCTGACCATGTACACACTGGGAATCTCCTCAACGAGCTCTGCCTGAAATCTCGATGCACTGACGGAATCTCCAATACTATGATCAACGCTCTTGCCTAAATCAGGGTCAAGAGTAGAATCAACATCCATCTCAAAGAGTGGGTTATCACAAGAAGATGTAGCATCCGCCTCGTAAAGAGGATTTTGTACTAACTGAGCCTCATAACTGTACTGATCCCAATCAAACCCCTCTGATCCCATGGGACTAGAATCAAAATGATAATCCTCCTGAATCATCTCATGCTCCTCCTCTAGAATCTTTGGTTCTATCTTCTCACCTTTTTCATTGACGAGAATGATAGATCGCATACTCCCATCCTTAAAACCAGCTTGCTGGTCCGTTAAATCAGCAAGGTCATCACCCTCATAAAACCACTCCATTTGTCTATTTGAACCCTTAGGCTTAAGAGGACAATTGTGATTTTGGTCATAAGGAGCTTTGCAATAGAAACATAGCTTCCTCCTACGCAAATCATTTATTGTCTCTCGGTCCAAAGGAGCTGCAAACTTCCTCTTTTCATCAATCTTTTCTGATTCCTTAGGTTCTGATTTGCTATCACTGTAGGATGAAGATGCTTCTGCATTTGAAGTGAACTTACCACGTGAAGCTGTAAGTTCCATGCTACGAGCTTTTCTCATAGCTTCATGCAGGGTAGGTGGATCGAATGCCTTGATCCAACCTTTCATTGGCTCATGGAGACCTTCTACAAATAGAATGACAAGTCTCCTCTCTGAGATTCCGGTAACCATAACCGAGAGCTTCTGGAACTCACCAATATAAGACTCCAAGCTACCCAACTGCTTCAACTGAGCAAGGTCTCTGAAGAATAGCTCAGGATCACGTCTATCAAACCTCTCTACCAGTCTATCAATAAACTCCTGGTACGAGGTAATCCTATCATGGTGCAGTGTAGCCATGCCATGAATCCACCAGTCATGTGCTACGCCATCAAGGTGGAGAGCTGCAAATCGTATAGCGTCTTCCTCTGGCATAGGACAGTGTCAGGAATGTATCCAACTTACTCACCCAGGCACGTGCCGTAACTCTACCATTGCCATCATAGTGAACTAAGGTTAGTTTGTTGGTAGCCTGTCTGAGATCACTTTGCTTGTTTTTAGGCCTCCTGTCATTCCTGTTACGGTTATACTCTCTCTTCTGGCTCATGAATCGATCGAAGTTAAGGTGCTCCTTAACTCTCGGAGGCAATGCATCCCATTCATCATACATAGTCATGATGTTATCAGCAAAATTTATTTCACCACCCTGTTCAACTTCATCCACTTCCTCAGCATCATTTCTGGTAAAAGTAGGACATGTAGCCCTCTCAAAGGTGCGTGTTGGAGCTATGACTCTCTGAGGCTCTCTGTGAATACTGCCTTCATTATCTCGATCCAGATTCTGAGCTCTATTCATTGTCAAATTTTGGACATTTGTGCTGAGTTGTTGAAGAATAGTCGCCACCTGTTCTTGGCCTGCAACCATACCTCTGAGCACGTCTTTAGCTTCTCTGTCCTCATCATCCCAAGGATTCCTGTGAGAACTTTCTCCTGCCTGTTCGCCAGATTATCCAAGTCTATTTCCTCCTCCTGTTCTTCAAACGGAAATGGTGGGAAAGGATTATGATCACCTCTCTGATTTCTAGGGCCCCCTCTAGAGTAGAACTTGCCAAAACCCTGCTGGTGTGACTTCATAAATTTCTCTAACGCCACGAGCTGGCAAGATCAGTGCTCTGATACCACTGTGATGAGCCCTGCTGGCTCTCAACTCAAACCCTCAAATTTTCTTAAGTCTTTAAGTGTTATTTAGTTTTTTAGAGAAAGATTTGATAGACAGAAGAGAAGGGGCGCACAGCATAAATGCATATAAAATGTAAATCTGAGTTATTTCAGGCGAATTGACAATACAGAAGATAATAAATATGCTCAACAATGGATTTAGAACTCATAAACATACCCGGAAGTGTCCAGATTATTTATTTAAGAAAGTAGTCCAATTTGCCAGCCAAGATGGTGAAAAACTGACCAAATCTGGTGTAGAAAGCTACAGAATGCGAAATCCAGCCTGAAAACGGTGGCAGATGAAGAGTACAAGCCAAACGCCTAAAATGATGAAGAGAAACCCTCAGAAAAGAAGGCGTTTCTCCAAGAAATGCCCAAACGCCTTTGTACAAGAGCCACGCACTTCACTGCAAACAACCTGAATTCTCACTTAGAAGGTACGGCCAAGAAGTATGATGTCTGCCAGATGAAATGAAGGCGCCATCTCCCAAAACCCTCTGAAACTGAAGAAGAAATCCAATAGGAAACACAGCTCAAGCCCAGTAGAACCTCTGTATGAAGCTCTCACAAATTGCACAAATTCAGCTGATCTCTCACAGCCTCAAAAGTGCTCAACACTGAAGAGTTATCGTTCTTCAATGGACAAATTGTTCAAACCCTGATCACAGGAGAATGCACATGAAATAGCACAAGGCAAAGTTGAAATTGTCAAAAGATGAGTTTCTCATTGCCAGAAATGCCCTTTTATGCAAAGGCACAAATCCCAAGAAAATACGCCACTTTTAGGTTATTAAAATCTTTTAAATAATATTTAATCCATTTCAATAGTATATGAATTAAATACTTGGGCGCACTTATTCATTTAAGTGATTTAAAATATTAAATCACTTTTAGAGAATATTTAAGTGATTTAGAGATATAAAGTCAATTTGACTTTATAATTAAATATTAAATCAATTAATATTTAAATCACTTAAAAACCCATAACTCACTCAAAACACCATATAATCCTGTGCCGTCAGAAGCTGTCGACTCCTGCACTGCCAACGCCTGTTGTGATCCAGTCACTGGGCTCTGAAAACCAAAACGATCAAACTCTCTAGAAAGTACCACTGACCCTCTAACCAATCCAGCTAGCCCACAAGGGTCCAAGAAATAGGCTAACCATCGCAAAACAAGATCACGTTGAAAAAGGGGACATTACAGATTAAATGGCCCTTTGTCGGTGCTCCTAATGGGTGTTATTTCTAACCAACATATTCCAGTCCTATTGACCCAATTTAGTACTCCGCAGTTATTAAAATAATTCCAATTTGATGAATATCAATTGGTTGCATACTCTAGAATGTTCCAAAATCAATTTAATAAAATATGTTACCAAGGGGTTTCCCTTATTTACATTTAAAGCTCCTAAAATAGAAAGAATCTCATACATGATCATAGTAATGGAAGACTTAAATAACCTTGCAGTCTTGATCCACCAAACTAATGAAACTAGCATCTTCACACAATGACCTGATTCGTAGTACTCGTACCTGTTGATGTGTTTTTCGTGACCGCACCAACACAGAATAAAGTTGTCAACGGCTACCCTATTCTCTCTTGATCAAAGTATCCAGCACGCTAAGATTGCGAGAGAGCTCATGCGTTCAACTCCAAGGTTCCTTCTAGGCAGTGGATAGTCCCAGTTGGCTCAATGTGATTTGCTGGTATTTCAAGGGGACTTACACAATTGTTCAGCAGCGAACAACAGACAGCAGATTAAAGGGTTTCACGTGGTTCGAATGATTTGGTAGGTAAGTTCAAGTTTCTTAACACTAACTAGAAATGAACTGAATTTAAATGAGTGCAGGGATAAGAGATGCTATAATTCTACTCTGAGGTGTGGGACATGGCGATCAATTCTCGCAAACTTCAACCGAGCTTTGCTTTGCCTCGCTTCGAACAGCTTCCACAAAACCGGTGCAATCTTCAGAGGAGTAATCAAAGGTATTCAAATCATGATTCAGCATGAAGACACCATCACAACGACGCATGCCAACATATAAACTGTTGTACCCCAAAATTAAAATTTTTGTTACACTTATACATTTTGAAGAAATGAGTAAAAGTCTTGTTAAATCTGTCAAAAAGGTCAAAATTTGGGTGTGCATGTCTTGCATGAGGGATTAAAACGTAAAATTTTCAAAATCTGACGATCTGGGTCTGCTCAAAGCAACCTAATCTACAAAACCCAGATCTTAGTTTTGCATTCCTACTTTTTAGGAAAACTGTTATTTTTAGAAATTTTCTAAAAATAGTACTTTTTTTGGGTTTTTCTGAGTTTCTTTTGAAACGAATACTAGCAAAACTTTTCTAAAAATAGAAAGTTGGTCCATTAGAGTTCAAACTAATTTTGATTGGCTCAAAATACTTCCATATTAGGCTGGTGCAATCAGAATCTCTAAAAGATCAATTTTGCCCTAGTGGGTCTATTCTGCTTTTTCAGAAGCATATCAAGAGCTCCGAGGTCACAATGGAGGTCAGTCAGCTGTCAAGCGTCAGATTCAACACTCAAAGCTCTGAACATGTAGTACCCCTCCGTTTATGCTTATGCTTTCTGTTGTTATGTTTTCACACTGTTAGACTATGATACCTTGTTTGGATATTTTGATCGCTGGTTTTGAGCGATAGTGGATTATTCTGTGACATGCTGATACTTTGTATGGTGATTATTGTTTTCTGATATGCTTTGAGTTAGTGTAGATGTTTACTTTCAGTTGATCATTGCTATGTACATGTTATGATGGACTAACAGCTATTTATTTCGTCAGTTTGCTGTGAAGTGTATTGGTGTGGAGAACGGAATCGCATCACTCGCTTGCGAGTGACCTGCGATATCTGTGATTTTCTCTGCACGGTGTGTCTATTTAATGCTTTATATATATATATATATATATATATATATATATATCGCATCACTAAGCAGTGACCTGCGATATCCGGTGATTTTCTCGCACGGTGTGTCTATTTAATGCTTTATATATATATATATATATATATATATATATATATATATTTGTATGCATGTTATTGCTTGGTTGCAGGAATTTGTGTACATGACACCGACTCCACCTTGGTACTAGTGTCTGAGCGTGTCAAGACTCAACGAAACTTGATCGGGAGATAGTAGTTTGGTTTACCCTAGTCTAGTCTTTAACCCTGGTCTTAGTACTTTGTCTGTTTTAGTTCAGAGTCATAGGTTTGTCTTGTATTTTCTGTTTGGATAAATCGTTTGAAAAGCAAATTTGGTTAATTTTTAATGATAGTATTGTGTTTTAAATTATTGGTATTTAAATTAATGTTTAAATGTGGAAGAAATTACTTGCTTGATTATTTAATCAATTAATTAGCTTATTTGGTTAAATGGTTGATCTTAAAAGGATTAAACTAATTTAATTAAATTAATTAATTAATTAAATTAAATTATTAAGTGAGTAAATATTGTATTTGGAAATTAGAAAATAAATAAAAAAATAAAATGCATGTAAGTGGAAATTGATTTTTTTTAAATTAAATAAACTAAAATTGCATGCAAATTTGAAAATGGGAAATTTGCCGAGAAGTGGTGGGGAAGATTTTTTTTTTCACAACCACTTCTCGACATGTGTGTGAGTGCAATAATTGCTTACGGTTGTTGAAAATTTGTTACGGAGGATATTTTGGATCTCGAGAAAAAAGACAGAGGTTGTCTTTTTCATTCACGGGAAATTGGTTTTGGCTCTGTAAAAATTCTGGGTATATGCTTTTTGATACTCTGTTGCAAATTTGTGGAAGATCTTTGGCTTTTGGTTGATTTTGGAATTGGAAGATCTTTGGCTTTTGTTTGTTTTGGAATTGGTTCTCGGGAAGGAATTAGTAGCTACAGGCAACAGAGGCTACAAGGATTTCTTTACCAGCAAGCAAAGGAAATCAGGTAATCCTCTTGTAAAATTATTTTATTTATTTTGGAAAGGAAAGCATGTTAAAACAAAATAGAGTAATTTAAATCTTTGTTTTTCACGTATAAAGATTGTTTACTCTATTCTGTTGTGTGAAATTTTTTTTATGGCTTCAGAAAGTTCTTGTAGAAAATTCCTTGTTGAAAGTATATTAATTTTGTGAAGGGAAAATTATTATTTAAAAAGGGAAATAGATATTGAATTCAGATGAAAATTTTACTGTGTGTTATTTTTAAAAAAAAACCCTGTTACTTCTGTAGAATTTTCTAAAAACCCTTGAAAAAAACTTTCCAGAAAACCCTCAGAGATATCTTTTCCAGAAAAATCTTGAAGATCTGTATATATATATATATATATATATATATATATTGTAAATATATATATATATATATTGTAAATATATATATATCATATATAAATTGAATGGTGAAAGGTACTGAATATATTTTATTATATTTATTTGGATTAAATCGCCGTCAAAATTCATGGTGTAATTTCTTTTTTTTAAATGTTGAAAAACGCGTTTTTAAATTCGCCGCAGTACGACGAACTTTTTATTAAAAAAAAAAAAATTTGTGAGTTGGGGAGGGCTGAAACCCTCCCCATTACCCATAGTGGAGGGGCGCAGCCCTGGCAGGGGCTGCGTCCTCCCCAAAAGGAGGTCGCGGCCCACCCAGCCACGTCCCCTATGTTTACCTTAAAAGTTTTTGTTTGTTATTTATTTTTTTTATTAAAATGAATATAAAAACTGTGTATTGCGAATTATGAAGACTGTATATTGCGAATTAAATTTCGTATTTCATTTTAAATTTTAAGTTTTAAAAATATGCATTATACTTATATATATATATATATGAATATGTATATATATATATATATATTTTGTTGGTTTTTTAAATTAAATATGTTATTATAATAATATTATGTATATAAACATATTTGTATATATGTTGTATATATATAAATATTTGAAAGATTCGGAATTTATAAAATTAAGAAAATAGTTTTGATATTTTAAATTTTATGAAAATTCTCAAATTAAATATTTCTTTTTATAGCAAGAATGAAAGAGTATATTTAATATTTTTATTTATTAGTAAGATTGAGAAAGTTAATTTGGTATAAAATAATGTAATTTTCTTTATTATATGAGAAATAAAATTATGATTAAGTTAATTTATTTCTTGGTTTTATTGATTGTTTATATGGATTTAGTATATCCAAACCATAGACAATTACTTTTCTTATTTGCTTTTATTGTATTCTTTTGGGCAGATTGGAAAAGTGATAGTTGTATAAGACTTCCAGAATGAAATTGTGTAGATAAAGGGGGTAATATCGTTTAAATGTTCTTCTTGAGTTAACTTGGGTTGTGCATGTAATAAATATGATGTTTTGATACCGTTAAGGGTAATTTGTTATTGTGAGATGTACATCGTGCACTTTGTAAACCCTAATCTTGAAAACTTAGAGATACCATGTTATGTTTAGGGGAGTGGCTATTTGTAAGGGCCGACACACAAAGTGGTGTCAGGGTAACTTACAAATAGTTAACTAAGTAAGTGATAATTAAATGACATAGTAGTTAGATTTAAAACTTTTAACAAGATGTGCATGCCTCACTTATGACTCTTGAGCTACCACAGTCATGAGTATAAGATGAGAAGGCCTGGAATGGCAGATCGATGTCTTGTTTCCTTAAGAGACATTCGATTCCGCAACAGTATGCAATAGGGGCCGGGTTTCGTAAGAGGTTACCAGGGTAACCCAAGGATTAGGGGTCGGAACCTAGGAAGAAACACCAGGGTAACCTTTGCATCGTTGTGATGACACTCCACCTAGAATAACAGTTAACCTTGTATTAGTAATTCATTCAATTGTCAAAATCTGGAAGCAATGTAACCATTAGAATGTTTTGTACTAGTGTCTAGGGTTAGTAGATTGGTCTAGGTAACCTTATTACTATCTCCTAGCACGGGGGGTGGACCTACGGGTACCACATGGTTGGGTGGAACATGCACCTTACTCCGTTGGGTCCCCAGTTTGATCGTGACATCGAGAGCTTCATGGATGGAGAGCTCGCATTTGGAAACTTTTGTATATTTCATCATTGTAATTTTGTAATTATGTATTTGAAAACATCCCTCAAATGTTGTGAGGTGAACAATGTAAATGTAATTGTAATCTTTATTGAACTACCTCGTCAGATGGATGAGTATTGTATATTCTATCAAATGCAATGTATGAAACAAATTTGTATCTTATACTATCTTGAATGGAATCCAATGTAATGCAATGTTTATCTTTAATGTTTATGTTAATGATTGATTAATATGTGCAATGCGAAATACTTAAGTCACTTAAGGAAAACCCAAAGTAGTGTAACGTCGCTTAGCCTAATGCATGTATGCAACTAATTAACTTAATATTAATATTTAAAAAAAAAAAAAAATTATTACACCATTATTCACAATTGCAACATTCTTAGGTTATTAAGACGGGGCATTACAGAACAGAAGGTGAGTTGGTGAGCAAGCACGAAGAACAAGGAAAGAAGGTGAAAACTGTGAAAAATATTTTAACACTGCTTGTCATGGGCACCCCAGGAGAGAATAGGCGCCCATCTTTTTAGGGCATTAAATGTTGAAATTAGGGTTTAAGCCTCTAGTCAAAGTTTCTCAGTTTTCTTCTAGCTCCACGACGAATCCAACGGTGCAGTCATCAAATCATCCAGTCATCCGGGATTCGAGATCAAACAGGGATGATCCAAACAGAAGTCAAAATGAAAAAGAATGAAAATCACCAAAATTTGACTAAGTCTGGGAACTTTGGGCACCCCTGGTGAAGAAGGGCGCCCAACTTTTTGAAGGGGAAAATCCAACAGTTAGGGTTTGCTGAAATACTCAATCTCTCTGGAATTCAGTCTGCTTCGCAACAAATATCTTTGTCAAGGCATCCGACTGGCCAATCTCAGGCAAATCCAGGTCAAAGGGGAGGGTACAGGATGGAGGCTTGAATTCAAAGATAAAATCAGAAGAAAATGTTTGAGTCTGGAGCAAATGGGCGCCCCAGAAGCAAATAGGCGCCCAAGCTTTTGGAGTATTAAATTCAACTTTCTGACAGGAAGTGTCTCCAGAAGACCCCTCTTGATTTCTCCTCAGCTCCGCAACAAGCCCAGTCAGTCATCAGCCAATCCGAGCTCCGAGTCCCTGGATTTGACGAGATCGCCTATAGAAGAGTAAGTGATGAAGATATCATAGAACTGGCCAAGTCTGGTGAGGTTGGGCGCCCCTAGAGAAAAAGGGCACCCAAACTTTTGAGGTCTAAGATGATTGAATTCGCAAATGAAGCATCTAAGATCACCTCGTCGGTTTCAACCACACTATCCAGTGAATCTGACAGTCAGTCGATCTAATCAGCGTAGCTCCCAGAATCAAGATTTCACCAGAAGATCAAGGGGAAATGAAGAAATTGAAAATCATAAAAAATGGCGAACTCTGGACAAAATGGGCGCCCCTGGAGGAAATAGGCTCCCATGAATTTGAAGGTCAAAACGGAGTTTTCCACCAGAGACGCCTCCAGAACAATATTTCTAGATTCAGTCGAGCTTCGCAATGAATCATCCAGCTCGTTCATCGGATCAATCTAGAAGTCGGAGATCGAGGTTAAAGTAGGGGGTCAAAATTGTGAACAAGTTGAAAAACTCAAAAAATGACTAACTCTAAAGCAAATGGGTGCCCCTAGCCAAGAAGGGCGCCCAACTTTCCATGCCTTAGTGAAATTTGCAAGATTTTCAAAAAAAATTCAAAATTGCAAGAGGATGAGGATGTCCAAGTTCATTGAACAGGCCAATTTTAGGGTTTTTGAAGATAAAAGCAAAAGAAAGTAGACCTATTTCAAACCCTAAGTCTATTTAACACCTCTCTTCAATGTAATTTTCATTATTTTTGCAGGTAGCACTCAAAGGAGAAAGTTGGAGCAGCAAGTTTGAAGAAATTTTTCAAGATTCAAGAACTCAAGTTTGTTGATTCTTCATCAATTTTTTCAGACCAGCAGCATAAGGCCTTGCTTTTTCATGCTTTTTCATCCAGAAGATCAAATTTTTCAAGAAGGCCAAGATTTTCAAATTTTCAGCCATCTGGGTCTTATCATCTTATCCTTCTGAAGAAATTTTCAAAAAATTCATCAAGTTGCAGCAGCTGCTTTTTGCTTTGCATGTCAGTGAAATCCTCAATGCATTCAATTTTTAATCATCTGGGTCCTCTCAAATCAGTCTTCTGAAGAAAACCCATATCACAGCTTTTTTTCAAATTCTAGAGTTGGCTGCTTTTTCGATCAGCCATCAGTGTTTTTCAAATCCAATCAACTGGGTCCATTTCTAATTGCATTCTGAACAAAACCCAGGTGCCAGCTTTTTTCGTGAAAATTTGAAGAAATTAGGGTTTGCTGCTTTTTCAGTCTAAATTCAAAATTTTCAAACACGGACAATCTAGGTTGTCTTGCAACGAAATTCTGAGCAAAACCCATATCTCAGAAAAATTTTGAAAAATTTGTCCGTTGGAGGAAGAAAAATCAGCATTCTAAAAATAGTAAGTTGTTCAAAACTTGTCTGAACCTGGGCGAGTTTACAGTCATTCTTCAAGGTTTCTGAAATGGAGTACACTCCCAATGATTTCAAGGTCAAATCAGCTCTCTACCATGATTTCATCAAAACAACTGAGATGGACTTGCATCATATCAAGTCGGTGTTTGATCTACACGCTTTGGAGAGCGCAAACAACACTACCATCAGAGACTTGGGGCACTCTGGACTCCTTGCAGTAGCGTCTATTCCTATATCAGTTCAGAGTTTCGAGTTCGTAATCGCTTGCATCAAACATTACAACCCGGCTACAAGGGAAATTCAATCAGTTGATGGCAGGTTGATTTGCAGTTTGAAACCTGATATGATCGAAAAGTGTTTCTCCATTCCCCTATGGCCTGAAAGTATCACAATTTCAAAGGGTGAATGTGAGAGGATATGGGAAATGCACAAAGACAAGTACAGCAAGAAGATTGCACAAAGGTGGATGAAGGAAAAGCATAAGACTTTGCCTAAGAACGTCGGGCGAGGAGAGTTCAAGGATGAGATTGCTATCATAATCACCTTGCTCAACAGGGTAACTGGATCAGAAGATGCTACCAAGTTTCAACCTTGGATGTTTTATGCAATACCCCACATCATGAAGAAGATTGAGTTCTATGATTGGCCCACCTTGATCAGTGGCAGCCTCCATCAGCAAATAACAGAGTATTTTCAATATCATGAGTTCCATATGGTCTCTTACCTAGTCTACTTAATGGCCTACCAAGGTCAATTCAGAGGGTTGAACACCGAGGGATCACTGAGCGTGCAACATATCTACAACTACTATCCTCAGTTGGAATTCACGAAGTCACTGCATCACTACAAGAGGGTGAATGAGGATTTTCTGATGTATACAGTGCAGGACCTGGACAATGAATTGCACGTCTGTATCTCTTCAGTTGCCAGGGCAGAGATGGCGGAATGGGCAGATTGGTTCATACAATTTCCTACTTTCACCTATCTCAGAGTCTATGGCTATTTTGGTGCTCCACTCATGCTACCAAGGTACCCATCAGACGAAGTCTTCATGGAGTTCTTAAGGCAGGCACATGATGTCCACGCGTTCTTGAGGAATAGAAAGAAACCCGCCCTCAATTTTCGATTGGGACTAGGAATCTATACATGCAGGACAGCAACAGATGCTAAGACAATGGGAGATGAGTCAGACAAACTTGGTCTCAAGCCTTATAGCTAGAGATGATCATATGATCCTCATGGCGTCAACGCTGGACGACTTGAGAGAAACTATGCTCACATATCCGCCCTTGAAGATTTTTGGGCCAATTGTATAGATGAGTTTGAATTGCGGAGGCATAGTTACAACAGGCTCACTCTTCACCAGATGAAAGACTACCTATCAGAAGATATCGAAAGTTTGTCAGATGATGATGAGAATGTGTTACTCCCGATGTATGCCCGAAAGGGAATTGAAGATCAGCCCCTTCCTCAAGTCAATTGGGCTAATAAGGAATCCCTCTCAGTCGAAGAAAGGACAAGGCAAGTCCTCGAACATAGCAAGGTCTTCCTAGTTCTTAAAAGGAAAAAATCCATACCAGCAGCGGAGCCGCCAAGGGTACAGCCGTCACTTCCCTCCTCTTCTAGAGCACAATCAAAAGGGAAAGGCGTAAGTCAGTCTCAAGATGGTGTGAAGGGCAGCAGGTCAACCAAAAATGTAAGAAGGAGGTTAGACTTCTCAGGCATAGTCATACAGGAGCCATCAACAGTTGAAGCAGAAGCTCCTCCAAAAGAGCCTATGCCTCAGAAGGAGACAGAAGAAGCGCCCTTAGCACATGACTCCATACCACTGACAGGGTCTTCACCAATCCACATTGTCTTTGATATTGAAGATGATGAAGAAATTGCAATTGTACCTCCTAAGGAAGTTAGTAAAGATACTACCATGTCTTGGCTTGAGAACTCCTTGGGAAGGGTAAGAAGAAGACCTTCATATCAGGTGAATTTTGATGACCTTGATAACATCTATCAGGGACCTCCTAAGAAGAAAGCAAAGAAGCAAGTTCACTTTGATAGGAATCCTGATGGTGAAATAGTCATGGAGACCGCATTACCCCCAGAAGACAAGAACAGAGATGAAGTTGAGATGGACGACTTCGTGATGGTCAAAGCTAATCTTGGTAAAAATACCAGACATGCTGATGTCAGTCTATTCAGAGTTGTGTCTGAAAGCCTTCAAGAGAGGGTGATCAAGGACGGAGAAGATAAAGCAGCCCTCAAGGCTGAAATACAGCAGCTTAGGCTTTTCATTTCTAATCTTGTCCAGGGTACTTCACAGGCGACCCAGCTGCTGCCCTAGATTTTAGAGACACTAGTTGATCATCATCAGTTAAGACAGTTGGTTATTTGTGGGAAAGAAACTCAAGAGTGGATCGAGAGTTTCATTGTCAGAAGAAAGGAGATCTTGGCACAGATGTTTCAATTAAGAGAAAACACTCATGAGCTACGTCAAGGTATCCAAGGGTTTGAACAATCAATGGCTGAAGTAAAACCAAGGCATGAAATCATCATTGCTGATTTAGATACAACCTATGGTTCAACAACTTCAAAAGAACACAAGAGGCAAATCCTTGCTTGGAGAGAGCGTCATGTCTTCAAAGTTAAAACTTACGAGAGTATATCTGGGGAGTTTATTGCCTACAAACAACGGGTGATCGAAGCTCTTCTTTTCATCAATGAGTTTGTCACAGAGATCCCTTCTCAGTATAGTCTTGAAGATGGTTCTTACGTCGGGTTAGATGAAGTGCAAGCTCAATTTCAGAGTGTTGTGCGCAGCTATGATAGCAGCAATACAGTTGGTGGCAGAATGAATCACCTCACCATGTTGTCAGCAAGATTTGAAAAAGCGGCCAATGAGGTCGAAGATTTCCTAAGATCAATTGCAAATGGAGAAGATATCTTGGAAAAGCGCAGCTTTGCTATTGATGGGATAGATGCACCAAACTGGGACACAGTTTCCAGCTTTTTAGCAGATGTGAATGAGATTTGAAATGGCTTTCATCTAGAAGCTTTCTTTCCGCTTTATTTCTATTCTTGGAGCAATTATTATCCATTCTTTGAAGAAAAGAAAGAAGATAAATGTAATAGTTGGCATTTCCCGCTTTCTTAGGTGTTAGATGTTATCTTCTTTCTAGATTTAGAAATAAAGCTTGCTTGTTGAGCAAGCCCTAGATTGTAAAAGCAAGGAGATTTTAGGGTTCCCTACTCCTCTGTTTGCCTATAAATAAGAGCCTTTGCTCATTAATTTTCTTTAACCATGCTAGTGATAACAAAACGTTGAGCCTAAGTGCCTTCTATTTGTTATTCAGTGTTGTTCAATTGTTTTATCATAGCGAATTGTTGAGTCTCTTTTAGCCAACAAGGAGTTATTGTAATTTATGTTCTCTTTTGCGTAAGAACAAGTTTTGCAAGCCTCTTTAGCTGCAAGCTCTTGTTCCAGGCATGTTTGTAGTAGATTTTGTACCAAAAGTTTGAGAAATAAAATCATGAGCCTCCTTTGCCTTGGTATAACGTCTCAGATTTCCGTTATTTGTGTTATGCTTTTATGATCTTAATTTCAGCTTACATTGAAGTGTGTAGATGTATGTTGAGAAAGAGTTTATTGAAGCACTTTGTCAAAGAATCAACCTTGTTCATTTCTAGTTTCTCTTGCTCTGCGTATTACTTGAGAAGTTAGAAACGTCTTTAGCTTAAGTTAGTCGTAGTTGAAGTTCTTAATTAGAAAATCTCAACTGCAGCATTTGTGTTTTATAAACCTTGTGCTCTAGCTGATCAAAAAGATGGGCAACTTAGTTTTTAGTTTACTTTCTTTCAACACCATCAGCAAAAGGGAGCTTCCCCTCCTAGTTTGAAGAGCAGTTTATTTGTGCATAGTTGTCCATTTCAAATCCGCATTCCAGAGGTGCGAATTTAAACGCCAACATAAACCATAATTGAAGTTAAGTTCACAATGTTCCAGTTGACCATGCAAGGCGAACCCACCGTTAGCGAGCCCGCTAGTGGTATGGATAAGCAAAGTTTTGTTCAAATTAAGCACCACATTCCACAATTACTAACTACTTGCATGAAATGAAATCTACTTTACTTTAAGATACTTCAAAATTCTAAGTGAATTGGAAGGACGAAGAAGCCTCGCTAGTTACTCACAACAAAAGAAGAGATCACCATCAATGAAAACTCTTTTATTGAGAGAGTGTTCACAACAACTTCTTACAAAGTATTCAAATGGAAGACTTTCCTTCCTTTTCAATCTAAGCTAAACTATCAAACTATGCTACCTTCTATTCTATCAATCTCCCTCTATTCCTTCTTTGCTATTCTAATTAGGTACAAATGAGGGGGGATGCCCCTTTTATAGCTGGCCAAGTCCAATGGATAGCTCAGATTACAATCAGATGGGTGGCTCAGATCGAGCCATACAAGCCCTAACCCTAAAAACCGCCACCAAGAAGAGTGGGGTAATAAATGAGCAATTAATGTGCACCACCCTTTTAGAAGATTCTTGTCCATAGACGTGTTCGCATTGTTCTTGTTCCTCTTCTTGACTGCAAACTGGATGAGTCTGATCATCATGGCTTCTGTTTCTTCCTTATTCTTGAGGGCATTTCAATGCTTGAGGACGATCTTCTTCTTAGCTGTCACTCTTCAACCCCTAAGCCTTCATTATTTTTCCATCCCAAATCCTAAAGGATTCTTCAGTCGTGGACTCGATCATTTCTTCCCTGCCACCCGCCCTCCTGAGTTGAGTGCATATTGGGTCTTCGAGAAGAAATTCCAACACTTAGTCGTTCCTTCCAACATCTCCCTTCATGATTTTATCATCTTGGACTATTTGCTTCATCACTTCAAGTCATCGTGTTCTGGCCCCGATGTTCATCCTATAAAACAGATAAAGAGAAGAGCATTAGAACACTTAATAATATAAACTCTCCTTACTTACCTGATCTCCATGTTTTGATCTCCAATGTCTAGTGACCTCTGGATCTAATAGGATTCATCATTTCCCTATAGCAAACTTTGCTTTCTTCATGCTCTTTTGTCATAAGCGTACTTTGACCATGTATCCTCCTCGATGCTCATTTTTTATGCCTTAGAAACTCATCCGTCTTGAGGGCGCGTTTAGAGGGTGTTGTTTTATTCTTCCATCCTCAGCAAATATCACATGTTAACTTATCCTCACCTCAACTTGCTTAGAGCACACATCATATCCTGAACTCCATATCTCTTCCCCTTAGAAAACTCTCTCACCCATGTTGATTCTAGCTCATAATGCCTTATGTAAGCTTGGGCGCATTTTGGACCTTTGTGTCTTCATTTCCTCTGACTTAGCCAATTTTTCAAATTCCTTCTCTATGATGGGCACGTTTTAACTCAGACAAGTCTTTCTTAGAATTTTCACCCTTCTTGAGGGCGCGTCTTGAAGGGTGTTGTCTGCCTTAGAAAATTTTCCAACCAACATGATATCCCCTATTTGCCTTAGCCAAGTTTCCAACCCATCTGCCTTAGAAATAATTTATTTCATCTAGAAAAATTTTATCAACCAAGCGCCTGAGTAAAATCTCCATCTTAAAGTCTCAGGCGAGGCATTAAAAGTTTCAAAATCATCTCCTTGTCGAAGATATCCAATACCCAGAAGAGAATTCCCCTCAGAAAACACCAAATTCATGTGTCTATAGACGAAGGGGTACTTTTAATTTTTGCAATTTATACCTTAGAAAAAAATATTTTGCCATCAAAGTTCATCTTCATTCTTCATCTCTAGACGTATTTTTCTTGCTTTGCCTTGGACAATTTTCTTCAACTTCATGAAGCTGGCGCATTTTGATGTATCTATTGCCAATTTATCCATGCCTTAGTAAATTTTATCATCCTCACTCAAGCTTGGGTGCATATAGGGGGTCAAGCTTCCAATTTGCCATACTTAGACGTTTTCAAGGCTTCGTCCAAGTTTGGGGTGCATTTCACAAGGCGAACTTTCAATTTGTTTGCCTTGGAAAATTTTCCAGCCCTTCCTACAAGTCAAGGCGCATATGAGGGGTCAAGCTTCAAGTTTTGAACACTTAGACATTATCAAACTTCCCCAACTCTTAGGCGCATATGACCCCTCAAGCTTTGAGTTTATTTGTCTTAGAAATTTTCAACATTCTTCTCCTCAAGGTTGGGCGCATTTGGGACCTTGAGCTTCCAATCTTCATAACTTAGAAAAAATTTGAAGCTTCTCTTCTAGCTAGGCGCATATGGAGGTGGCTACTTCAAATTTCAAGCCTTAGAAACTTTTCTTACCCTCCTTCCTTGCTCGGGCGCATATGACCTCCTCTACTTTCATTTTGTGATACTTAGAAGAATTTTCAATCAGCTCCTTAAGGTGGGCACATTTCATGGGGTGCACTTCCAATTTCCAATACTTAGATTATTTCCTCATGGCATCCAATCTACCTAGGGCGCATATAGGGGTCCCTACTTCCAATTTGCCAGATTTAGAAAAATTTCTACTTGATTCTTCTTTGGATGGCTTATTTACCTAGGTGAGCTTCCATTTTATGACTTAGTTGAAACTTCATCACCCATTCTAGCTTCTTCATGGCTGAGGGCGCATTTGGGGATGTGGACAGGAAATCTTCCTCACTTAGAAACTTTTTTGTCACCTTGCCATATGATGGGCGCATTTGAGAGGGTCTACTGCCAATTTGTGCCTTAGAAACTTTATCACTTCACCCTCTTGGAACTAGGGCGCATTTAGGGGGTCCAACAGGAAATTTTCATGCCTTGAAAACTTTTTCTCCAATCTTCATCAAGTTGAAGGCGCATTTAGGAGGTCAAGCAGGAATTTTCTCAGACTTAGAAAACTTTTCAAGCATCCTTCCTTGATGAGGGCGCATTTGGAGGGTTGAGCAGGAAGTTTCTCAAACTTAGACTTTTTTTAGCTTGCTTGCCCTGGTTTGCTATATGCAGTAAGTTTTTGGTTTTCACTCTTCTGAAGCTTGGATTGATTTGGAATTTGTGCCACAGGATCCTCATGATCTAGTTGATCTGTTCACATTGCCATCTTGTGTCGACCTGCTATTCATAGCCTGTCTTTGGAGGTGATTTACTATTTATAGTAACTGCTTGGTTTCAGGACTTCTGCAACTCCATTTAACTTCAAATCTGACTAACATGATCCTCATGGGTTGACTGGCTTGTTCACACTGGTGCCTTACGCTGACTTGCTATTTATAGCCTGTTTTTAGAGTGCCTTACTATAAATAGTAAGCACTCAAATTGCCTTCAAATTTCACCAGTGGAATCCTTGAAAGATACTGATCGCAGTGGGATACACCAGTTTTCGAAGATTCTGGCATTTGACCCCTCATTTTAGGTCCCAAAGCTGGAAACCCTAATTTGATTTGCATGTTGCTCAAACAATCTCCATTTGACCCCGTTTTTGTTGCATGTCGCCCTGTTCGTGACGTTGAAGCGCTAGGCAGCTGCCGGAGTGGTCCTGCTAAAATTAGTAAATGCTTGAAAAAGTGATCATCCTACCTCGCATGTTACCCTGTTGTGTAGCTCTTGAAAAACCCATAAAGAATAACCTGACATGCACTGAAAAGTCCTGCATGCAAAACCTAAAAATAGCCTCTGAAGACAGCTCTTGAAAAAGGTCTTGATCCTGGTTTGCATGTTACATCACTGCGAAGCTTTCGAAAAACCCACAAAGAATATCCAGACATGCTTTGAAGACTCCAACATGCAAACCCTAAAATTAGCCTCTGAAGTGAAGACTACTGAAAGTTATCTCATTTTGCATGTTATATCACCAGGTAGGTCTCGGAAAACCCAGAAATATTCTCTAGACATGCATTGAAAAACTTCGCATGCAAACCCTAAAATCTGCTCCTGAAGGTGATACTTGCTAAAAATAGAAAGTTGTTAGATCTAGCTCAAATTTTGCAGACAAGCAGTTTGACGTGCCCCGGATGCAATGCAACGGTTGGAATTTCAAAAGTGTTGAGAAATGCCCCAAATTAGGTATTTACTAAAAATAGTAAGTTGTCAGAATTCAATGAAATTTTGTCGGGAATCTACTGGAAGCATACTGAAGGTAGTGCCAAGCTCAGATTTCAATTCACTCACTCCATTTGACTTCAAACTGGTCGGAAGAATCAAAACCCTAATTCTCAGACTTAGCCAAAATTTCAAGTTTAAGCTCAAAGACGGGCACATCCCCGGAAAGGCAGACAGCAGAAAGAGACAAAAAGAGAGAGAGACAAAACCAAAGCCAAAGGACAAGGAACGGAGCAAAAATTAGGGGATCCCCATTTTGAATGGGGTGATGTGTGAAAAGGTCACAACAATACCTTTCTTTGGATTCTTACACTCCATACAAATTACTTTAAGCCTATGCATGAGCAATAACAACAGCTATTTATTTATAGGGCAAATAAAATGAATTGTTACATATTTTTATTTTTCTAGGACTTTTCACTAGATGGAATATTTTAATGCTCAACTCATCACCTAAATGACTATTTTCCATGAGTATTTGTTTCTTCTATGGCCCTTCACTCATTTACATGAGCAATAATCACAAGGAAAAGAAAACCATAAAATGCGCAAGCACCTCTAGGCATGCAATGTCTCGTACTAATTTTTTTCTGATTTTTGCAATTCACAATGGGCAATACATGAACCTTAACACCTTTTGATCACCAAGATCCCAATGTGGGCAACACAAAAGCATACAATGAAAAGGGTTAGTCTGATTATTACAAAAAAATGCTTTTTGGCAGTAAGCCACAAAACTCAATATAGCAATTGATTGCAAAATATGCACAAAATGGATTTGTTGAAAAGTTCTTAGAAACATTTAAGCAAATGCAATTGGCATTTATAAAGCCAATCTCAGCAACCTTTTCTTTCTTTCTCCTTGCCTATGCCAAAACGAGAGCTTTAGAACAAGGTGGGGCATCTATTAAAGCATAATGAAATGGGGATTTTTGTCAGATGTTATAATGCAACTATCTTGGTGGACATGTATGCACAATGTGCATAAACACAGCACTTTAACTATTTGGCATAATGCCTCAAAGATATGTCATCCCATGGAATGCAATAATTGCAAGATAAGAATTGTCTTCAACAAAATAAGATAAAAATTACAAATATACATTCTAAAAAGTAGAAATCTACAATATATTGTATGGTGAACAGCCATTGTGGCTCATTTGTTAACACTATACAAAGTTGAAGTAGAAATTGTTGTTAGCTAAGAAAAATTGAAACTGCATTGACTAGTAGAGCTCAAGGCAGCCTTTCGAATATCAATGTAGGGAATTCTATCTGTCACAAAAGGCAATCCAATACTCCACGCCTTGCACTCCTATAGCAATATTGCCTCCACCTATTTCTTTTGTGCCATTTTATTCATTTCTACTTTATAAACGTAGCTACAAAGGACATCTTCTCCTTCTCTTCTTCCTCACATCCCAATTTAGGGTTCTACACTTTATAAGCCCTAGAATTTGTCTGTAGTGAAACACAAGATGTCAATACAACTATAGTTGGTTATATAAACATTGAATTTTATATATTGGAATTGTCGATGATAAACATTCAAATTGTTTTTCGGAGATGCACGAGGGGGTCATTGAAGAAAATTTGGCCTCGGTTAATGTTCTGGATAAGATGTTGTAGCTGTGTTGTTTCTTTTGCTTGTTCTGCCTTGTTACTGATGTTTTGCTTTAGGGTTGCTGATGGGTCTCATTGTTAATTTCTGTTGTCAGCATTTTGGGTTTTTTTGGGCTGTGGGCTCTTTAGGTTTTATCTTTCTTGCAACATTTTGCCTTTGTAAAGGGTTTCGAGGTCCCTTCAAAACCTACTTTTCCTTATCAAAAACATTCAAATTGTTTTTGCAAGGAATTATATAAAAACGAATAAGGATTTTAATTCCAAATGAAACTATTATGGTTGTTCTCAAAAGTTTAGTGATGAAATCTTGCTAAATCCCAAGCTCGTGTTTTATCCTTTGCAAGTATAAATTTTGCCAATTCTTGAACAAATCAATTCAATTAGTTTTAAAACATCATATTTATGTGGGCAATCTCTCTTTTATCAATTTGAGGTAAAGTTTTACAAATTCTAAATCTGGTAGATTTAAAAAAGGTAGACTTCTATACAACTGAAAATATTCTATTGTGTGGCCAAAGCATGGTGTCGACAAGCAAGTTGTGCCTTTGTTAAGTTAAATTATGCAAAATACTTGTGAAATTTAATATATTATGGGTTTATATCTTTTATTTGAAAAAAAAAAAAAATTAAAAATACATTACAAATTACATTTAAATTTAGCATTCTTAACTATAAAATAGTGGTAATTAGAGGATTTTGGATATGGAGAAATCATTATTTAGGATTTTGTCATGGGATCTTAATCTAAATTTTGAGAAAATAATCATGCAAACTACACCAAGTTGGTTAGAAATTTGTGGCATACCCCTTCATAAATGTGGTGTCTTATTTCCACAAGTCTTGAAGCTCCTTTGAATAAGTGCCAAGAATCAAAGTGATAAAATTAACCAACTACACATGAATGCTAATGCTTTAATCTTGTTGCTTACGCCAATGATAAATGTTAGATATGACTTTTTAATTTCTATATAAATGATAAGAAATGTTTTAATGTTTTAATGGTGTATTGTATGAAAGGATGGTGAACTTCTGATGTAGAATTCCTGTGCTTCTCCCGCATATTTTAATCTTTTCTCCTTGTGCTTCTCCACAATTCTCTACATATACGAATCTCATTTCTCATGTATCTTCTTCATAGCCTTCTTACACCCTTGCAAATCAAACCATTTCAACCAAGGAATATAATCCCCAATATCAATTACTCCATCATTGCCTTTGAAATCACAGTCTGCAATTTTCTCTTTTAGAATCATGCTTCTTGTGCTTCAATAGGAAAGTCTCCAGTGGCCTCATCAATATGATGTCATATGATTATTGTTTACTGTTAGCAAACCTTGGTGTATCAACATTCTATGTCTTAATACTTATCAGTATTACAGGTTTTACAATTACTTGACGACTAAAACAGCAATGCCAGGGAAGCAGCTATATTATGTTTTGAGGTAGGGTTGCACATTTTTGGATTTTAAGCATCATGTACATCAAACCGTATTTATTATTTTATACTGAAGTTCATTTTTTGGAAGTTTGATCAGAATAGGTTGTATCTATGATTTATTGCTTATTATTCTATTGATATACTGATATTATCTTTCTTCAAGAAATGTATCAGCATAGTCTTCGCCCTAGCCAAGTTTTTTACATAAGATATTTGTAATTTTTTCCTTTCTTGCTAGGCACATATGTTGGGTTTCCCTTGTCTGGTGCTTAATGTAATGTCCCCTTTTTTATGAGCAATGGATTTTGGAGGAATTAGCTTATTCCTGATCCTCGTAGGCTAATGGGGCTTGATCAAAGGATCATTTGGCAGATACCCAGTTGATTGGTTGGCTCATTTTGTGACTTCATGAAGGTTTTCCTAGTATCATCATGGATATTTCTATTTTTGGAAACCTTATTTTTATATTATAATGTTATATTGCACTTTAGGGGTTGATTAATATTTTGTATTATTATAAAGTGCAATAATGAAATAATAAAATAAAATAATATTATAATATTCCTTCTAGAAGGTGACTTGGGAAAGTTCTAGAAGGAGGCCGACCTCTTGAGGAAAAAGTATGAATTAGCATCATGGGCCTCATTCTCATCATCCAGATTGGTTGTTGTTGATGTTTGATGTTTGATGGTTGTGGAGCCTAAGGTTTCTGCAGATTGTTCTTGTCATAGGAAACAAAAACTTCCTATTGATAGCAATTTTGAGGGTGTGAAATATCACTTGAATTATTGCAGCTGGGAGAAAGTTACTTCAGACTTTCTATTTGAGCTTTATTGTAAAAACTTAGTGGCCCTTGGCCAAGTTTTTGTATGATTTGACTTGGAGCATTGTTGGAGACAATTTTAATAACAAGGTCTTCATTCATTTGGCATTTAAGGAGGTCGAATTACATTTAGAAGAATCAGATTTTTAATATCAGAAAATTACCAGTCAAAATCTGCATATCTTGACGCCACGATTTTGTTTGTGAAGACTCCATTGTGGTTCGATTTGGGCAAGTAAGTGAGGCTCATGACTCTTGAGACCTAGGCGACTTCTTTTGGTGTGGTTGGAGGTTGATAACAGCTGGTTATTATTTTATATCTGAAGATTGCATTTGCAGCAGGGGCAACTCACTGGGAAAGGGCGATTTCTTCAAGGGAGCTCACAAAAAATTCAATAAAATTGCTGAGGCATCATTGGTGGACATAGAGGCTAGGCGCTAGAGTTTGGAGGGCATATTCCAAGCAGCCAAGAAGAATTGAATTATTGTGTGCAAGCAGCCATCAGTCCCAGGTTTTATATCAGTCAATGTATCTCAGAATTTTAGTCTTCAATCAGCATGTTAGTGTTGTAGAATCAGAAATTTAGCATTGAAGTTAACAGCCTTTGTAGTTGCATTGATTCTTAGTTTAGTTGCATGATAATATTTGTCATTTCACATCAGACCTATCATTGTAGTTGAATTCATGAATGTAAGCCAAGAGTCTTGGCATTTTCATTATCAGCATTGTAGAAGGGATTGCATTTCAATAAGACATCATCTTTGGGAAGTTTTACATGGTTGTAATGTTCATTTGAATGTGATATAAAGATATATGCCAACTATTTGACATAATGTCAATGGCTGTAGATATTATTATCAGCATACTAGTTGCATACCAACTGTTTGTTAAAATTACCAGTTGGCTGTAGGTGCATATTTTGCATTTAGAAATCATATATGAGCATTGTAAATGATGAAATTAAGTCATTCATGCATCTAGGGTATAGTTTATGCATTATAGTTTTGATTTCCAAACATTTAGAGTGCTTTGATATTATCTACAAGCATTTATATCAGTCTGATCACACAAACCAGCAAGCTAGAAGTTTGTATGTGAATTGTTTGACGAAATTCTTTGAGTCTTCAATCAGCACTTTGAGGTCAGATTTGAGCAGGGTCATTACACTTAATTTGGCTGGAGACAGATCAAGATACCATTATTATGGATGTTCTTAAAATTCATCTTTGTGCAAGAGAAAATTAAAGTGAATATTTGTCTTGCTGTCATATTAATATTATTTTAGTGCAGCTGAAGGAGATAAATGCCAGATTAGAGAAGATAGAACCAAAGGTGCAGTCATTTGATGCATTGGGTGGCAATGTTGCATCTTCAGAAATAAAGTCATCTGCAAGTCTCCCTGTTATGGGCAACAAGCGAAACAGTCCCAAGGCAAAGACTACAATTCACAAAACATCACTTGCTAGTTAGTGGTGGTGGTGTGGCTTCATCTCATGTTTTCTGTGAGAGGCCTAGTTCCAACTTTTTATTGCCTGTTACAATTTATGACTAAGTTTTCTTGTCCAACGATATTGTATGTAGGTTTTTGGTTATGTTCTTGAGTTAAATGTTCAAGAGTTGTGTTTACATGAGTGCGAGGAGTTGTGCTTGGAAGTGTATATAATTTTTAATTGTTTTAGAAGGCTTGGCATGCTGAACCTGTTTCCTGGATTTGGAGAGTCATGCTTAAATGTTTCTGATTTTAAAACCTGTCCAAAAGCTTGGTGCTCTTTACATTTATTTTGTGGCTCCATCATTTTATTAAAATACACAAAATGAGTTGTTTGATGATATCTTTACTTGTTTGAAAAAAGTTAAAAATTATACTACTATATTATCTAGGAATGTAATCTCATTATTTATGGAACCAGTAATGTAAAGATCCAGATTCTGGAGAGTGGCATGAAAATGATGCAAAGGTCTAAGTTCTGGCAACTTTGATAGTTTAGGCAGGAGGGACACTTTCAAAGGTTGAGGAGTTGGGCTTTACACCCACTGGTTGCACAGTTCGCTTGCCTTGTCTATGCTTCCACATTTTCATGTATGTCTACCAGGGCACTTCTAACTAGAACTTATGACAAAAAAACTCCCTGTTGTTATGCTTTGATGGATGTCCCTTCGTTATTACTGGGATATCTGATACGGTGCACATTATTATAGTGCAAGCCTATTTTTCAGATTGTTTCATTTAGCATCACTAATATTCTCCACAAGAATATTGTCATTGTTTAAAATGATGGAAATGGTTCGCATCTCTCAGAACAATTTCTCTTGCAACAATCTTGGAGATGAATTTAGATGCAGTGTGAAAATCAGAACGTACTCAAAGGTTCTTAACAACTCTAATAGTTGTACCAGGGGCCATGTTTAACAAACCAAATGCAATTTCTAACTTTTCACTATGGTGGCAGATAAATGATTCTCTTTTCTTCTATTCCACAGCATTAAGTAAAAGTCTTGAATCTGGAAATACCCTGCTGCCTTCATTTGCCAAGCCAATTTCTCCAATTTTGCATAGCTCTCCCATGTTTGTGGTGTGATCTGTCTCTTACACAAAAAGCATGTACCATTTTAAAGCCTTCAATCCAACTAAATCCAGGTATCTTTTTAATTCCTCTATCTTTCATGAATCTCCTTACCATTTGAACCTCACCACACCTGCCCGCTTCTGCATAGATGTTTTAGAGAAGAACATAAGCTGCAACATTTTTAGGATCCAAATAAAAAAGCAGTGTTGCTGGAATACTCAGCCTATATTCATATATGATCCACAGGCACCAAAGGTTTAACTGGCATATCCATTTTTTTATCTACAAGTTTTAAGGCATAAGTTTTAAAAAATGACCTACGCAGCCCTTGCTTTTGGCTTGATACAAATGACCTACCCAACCCTTGCTTATGAGCTTAGTTTTTATCTAATCTTCTATATAAACATAAATAAATGAAGAACAAAGAAAACAGAGCAGCAATAATAAACAAGATAATAGTTTGAGAAGCACAATTGCAAGCCTTAAGTATAAAACAACTATAGACCTTGAAAGAATTCAAAAATATGTTACAATGTTACAAATATCACAAGATAAAAAGAAGAAATATGGAGTTGTTTCGGTGGAAAAATCATTTGACAAAAATTCAATTAGCAAATTTAAATGCTCTTTACACTTATAAACCATGTGTGATAACAGTCCCATGAAATAAACTTTAGGCCTTCTAAAATAATCAGAAATGTGACAAAGAAATAAAAGAACAATAACAGGGCACAAGATAGAAAAACAAGGGGTTCGTCAGCTCAATACTAATTCGGAAAAATGCGATTAGCAAATTTAAAAGCTCCTTAAAACAAGATTGAAGTAAGCAAAAAGAGCAAATTTCCAAAACGCTGATTCACCAGAGTTGAGAATCTCAACCTATAAATCTATCGTCTATCATATGTAAGGAAAAGAGAGTTTAAAAGAACCGAAACCTAGCAGAAGCAAACTCAGAGATGTTAAATAGAACTATATTAGAAAGTGAGTTTAAAATTGTGAACATGGTGAATAGATAACATTAAGAAAAGGATCAAAATTCAACATAATTTTCGACCCTTTCATTGCAGACATCTAAAAGAGAAGAAACTTTGCAAGAATAAATACTTATTGTGCAGGGACAATTGAAGTTGTGGACTCTAGGAAGCGATCCAAGTTCCCATAATTAGATCTTCTAGGAGAAGCAGATGATTTTACACTTTGGCATTTCTCTTTAGAACAAGTTTGATTTTCAAGCTCCCAATCCTCTACAACTGACTTATTAACCTTGGTAGCAAAAGCCCCACCATTATGACTAACATATTACTGTGGACGCTAAGGTGGTAATAAGCCTTGTCACTACGTAGATCATTGGAATGGTCGCCCATGTTGCCCTGCCCCAATTGTAAACCAGCCACAAACATTTGCAAATCCTCGGTTTTAAGCCCTATATTTCTTTAACCTCGATGCTCAAACCCTAAAAACAATACTCATACCTAACAACCCCAAAAATTATGTCCATTAAAACCACATTACAAAAACAATAAAACAGATACAAGAAAATGTACACAAGCAGAATTTATACGCAGTGCAGTAAGTAAAGAGGAAAATGAAAATTGCAATCAGTGACAAGACAAACTTGTTCTTTGGCTCATCATTCACTTTACACGACGTGAAGGCCGGAAAGGACATCTAGATGCCACATACAAGGAAACTCCACTCCCGGACTTTTGAAAACTGCAAACCACCTCATAAAAGTTTCTAACAAACAAATAAAACCGCTTTTATTTAAAAGACAAAAAAAATTCACTTCCTAGTCCACCCCAATTATAAATCTGTCTTCTCCCTTATTTTTTAGTTTGGCGCACTATTTATTGGCATGCCCTCTCTGGTTTACTCTCGGCTTTTGACAAACCAACTGGTAAGTAAATTGATGGCTCTTTTTCCAGATTTGCAAGATGCGAGGACAGTGGCCCAGCAAGGCATAGCAAGGCATAATTATGAAGGCATTAAAAGCCAAGATATATGAAATCTGGAAACCTTACAGGTGTACAAGATCAATCTAGACTAGATTGATCTGCATTTACTCACTTCATCACTGCAACCAACCCCCAGCAAATTATTTATCAGCAAGCTGTTTCCGGCTGGAGAGAGAGGTTTACGGCTGTCAAATGGTTTGCAGGGGTGTGTGAGACACGTATTTCGATGGCTTGCGGACTGGCAAGTCCACAATAAAAGCCTATCGGCTAAATATCTAAATATTATAATATTATACTAAAATATTGAAATATAATGTAATTTTATTTGATTAAATTAGATTAAGAATATTTTAGAAAACTACATTTTATAATCTTAAATAGAAAATTTAAAATTAAATATCGTCTAAAAATAAGTAATAAAAATACATTTTAAAAAACAATACAAAGTATAAAACATAGTAAATTTAAATTATATTATATTTTAAATATAAAATAAATATAACTAAATAATAAATTTATATATAAATATATATATGTATGTATGGTATGTATATATATAAATATGTATATGTATGTATGTATACACATATATGTATGTATGTATATGTATATCTGTATGTATGCACGCATACATATATCTGTATGTATGCATGCATGCAGATATATGTATATATATATATATGCATACATACATATGTATGCATGCATTATATATATATATTACACTATGTTGGCGTTACAATTCGCAACTCTGGAATGTGTATTGGCAACGAACAGCTATGCACAATGCGTAATGACTGCTCTTCAAATTAGGAGGGTAAGCTCCCTCTTTTGCTGATATGCGTAAAAAAGTAAATGATCTAAATCCTATCTTTTTGACTCAACTGGAAGAGGCACAAAGTTAAGAAAACCTAATACGTTGCAGCTAAGGATTTTCTCTGGTTTTGCAAATCTTTAACTACAACTAACTAAATGCTAAACTATCCTATTTCCTCAAGAAACAGAGCATGAGGACTTAGGAGCAGGGAATTGGTTATACAATAATCTTTAAGTCAAGATTTCCAAGGAGATGACGACACCTATCCAAAGCATAGGCTGAAAGAAAGATTATTGGCACTACATCAAACAACAATCTTCACTTCTCAATTCCCAAGGAGGAGACGGCTCCTATCCGAGGTGTAGATATGAAACAAAGATTATCAATCACGACAACACACAATAAGCCTTACTTCTAAATACCCAAGGAGATGACGACGCCTATCTGAGGTGTAGATATGAAACAAAGCTTATTATTCACAACATGAAATAATAACTGGGACAGCAAATTGTATAAACGAGACATGCAAACAATGAACGATCAAACCAGCAATTATATTTAATCTACGGCGAACAAGTACCATAATAATAACATTCAGGTAAGGCGGCTCAGCTATTTATTATCACAATAAAAGTTTTTGAACAGATACAGAATAGCAATACTATAGGTAAAGTTGCTCAGCATGTATGCTATCACATGCAAAAGTTAATTACAAATGAGCAAGGGTGCTCTTATTTATAGAACTTCAAGATGTAGGGAGCCCTAAAATCACCTTGAGTTAACATGAGTCTTGCAAGCATGCAAGATTTATTGCTAAACCTAAATAAATGAAACTATACAGTTAACTAGAAAACTACCATCAGTTAACCGAAACAAAACTAAGCTAGAAATGGACATGTGCAACATGCAAGTCCTTATTAATATGCAAGTTAACTGACAACTAATATCAGTTAACGGAAACTGAAAACTATATGAGAACTCCAACTGTAAATAGATGATTCCAAGATAGACATGCCATGAGATGTGGATCAACGAGTTAACTCGGAAAGAAGCATCGAGTTAACTGTTGTGTCTAATGTCTATCCTGAAAAGGTGGGACGTCCTGATCTGTAGTTCACTGGCCCTGATCTCGGGCAATTAACCCCTCCACGAGGTGGTTGACTACATCACCATCTGGAGCACTAATACTCTTCTAAAGCACTCTGTGTCTTCGCAGCATCTCCTCACCTCTTGTGATATGTGTTGGGTGAAAATTATGTAATCCTCTTTTCAATAGATTACACAACTAGAACTTCAGCCACAGCTATGTGAGATAAAATCTCTCCTCTTAGAAAGGGGAGGCGCCCTTCTTACTACTAATAGAAGCTATAGTAAAACTAATTAAAGTATTTACACAATGTACACTGTACTTACCAAATGGGGGGGGGGTGTGTAACATTCATGCTTCTCTCTTTTTTCAGATAAGATGTTTTACAATGCTTCACTGTTGGAAGTTCTAAATTCACAATAACTCAAAACTAACAACAAGCAGTAATACCAATATCTCTATCTTGTCAAAGCAAAGCGTAGAGATACCAGATGTGATTAATAATAAACAAGTAAAAGAAAAGGGGAAAGCTCACGAAGGCACAAAGTCATTCTGTAGCTTTTTCAATGATGGATCTGTCTTGTTCCATTAGAAGCACAAAGTCTTCTTAGATGTAGCAATTCCTCGAATAGCATGAACGATTACAAGCGCAGAGTCATGTAGATCATTCAACAAAAGTATCCAAACATAAACTTAAATCCAAATAAGGAATGTGTTGAACTCAAGCAACACTGAAAGGAGGGGGATGAATCAGTGTTGAGCAATTTTAAACTTTATTAATCTGTCCTTTCAAGCGCTTAAAACATTCAATCAAAAGAAAGATGCATGAACATGAAACAATAACCCACAACACCATAACACAAGGATTTTTATGTGGAAACCCTGTTAGGGGAAAAACCACGGTGGAGGTCAATCCATAATTTGAGTACTCAAATATAGTGTTTCACAAAATGGGAATGCACTTACATTTAGGCACACTACCTAGAGCTCACTGCTCAAAATAAGGAAGGCTCACTACCTTACAAAAGATTTGGATTACAACAAAAGGTTGAACTAAATAGATAGCATCTACAAATGCCTGATTACAGTTCCGGTTAGGCTCATAGATCAGATTTTGGACCTTTTGTCTGATTCTGCACTTCGCTCTACTCTACCTTAATTCATTTCACAAAAATCCTCTTCTGCACAAATAAAAATCTCTCAGCTGCTCTTCTAATATTCGCACATACATCAACACATATCGAACTCACACATATGCACACCAAAATGAATTAATCGATCTCATATATATATCCACTACCAAGAATTCAATTGCGATATGTCGGCTCCAATGAAATAGAAAATATCTTCCAACTAACGGCTCAAATCATGAATAACTTTTAATGCACATTCACCAAAGTCGGCCATAGCATAGATAGGACCCAAAGCAAAATATTCGAACACAAAAATACTTTAAACAATTCTATCTTAAACATCTACAACACCCAACATTCGCTTAGTCGGCCTTCATATACTAAAAAACAAAAAATCGAACCGGATCTCCTAACTTGTACACCACTTGATGCGACAACACAAAACTCAAAAATAAGACATTTCAGATACCCATCGACCTTCCCTGAGATCCACAACCAAAACTGATAACCTGGTAATGCAAACTACTTGACAAATTTTGGCTTCAACCGGATACCCTGTTCTTCACTCTTCCTTCTGGTATAGACAAATGCTGACATGTGGACCAGATCAATGACTTCAGTTGCCATCAATGACAACACTAGAGGCCATATGCCAACAGAATGTAACACAAAGTTTACATAGATTACTTGAAGTCCTTCAAATATCATCCACTAATCACCACCAAATAAGATCAATTCATAAGATATTGAATCCAACACAAAGTCTGTCTGCCTTGCAATTGTCTTCTTTATTGATCAAATTTCATTCACAAAGCATGAACACAAAGTTTCACAATTCTACTTCAAAAAGGGCAGCACTTCGTTGCAAAATACTAAAGGTAAGGTTTACAATAGAAATCCCTCATATATATAAAGGAGAGGGATGATCAAAATTAGGAAATCAGTTGAGAAAAGTTAGGAAAGTTAGGTGAGTTAATTTAGCAAAATCTCACCTAACTTTGACTAAAGTCAAAATATAATTTGTCTTCAAGAAATTACATCTCAAATTTTTAGTGTAATTACATTTTGAGAAAAGACATTTAAGATGTCAAAAACTATTTACAAGTTGCATAAAAGAAAGCATCAGAAAGTTCAACACTGGAGATCAAGACTCTTCATGGTTCCTTGCTTGGGCATGGAAGTCTTCATACTTCTTCCTGGTCTCCTGCACGAACGTCTCATCCAGACCAACGATGTAATCCACTATGGTGTGAATCCTCATGATCAATCTCATGGCGGATGAGTGAACCTTTTTGCACCTGCGAAGATGCGTCTTCAGATTATCAAGTGTCAATTGTGTATCGCAAATGACATGCATTGAGGCTTTTGAAAAGCTGGTATCCTCAACTTGCTGCATAACGGCTTCTTTGTAGATTTGGGATAGTTCACTGGATCAAAAGATGTCACCTTCAGGATCACTTGATAACATCTGAAAAGGAATTGCAAAGACGGTGAATCAACAGGCGTTAGCAGAAAAAGCAGCATTGGAAAGCGCGAAGCGAGCAACGATGTTGAGCAAGTGCAAAATGAGTGACGAGGCACGGAAAACGATGCAAGAGTGGAGAAAGGAGGTTCGGAGCAAAGAAAGAACAAGTTGGAAACATTTTAACGAAAAACTAGGAAAAGTGTAAGGGCACTGAAAATCAACGCCCTTGCACTTAGGAAAATGCCTTTAGGTGCAATGGCGCTGAAAATCAACGCCCTTGCACTTCTGGGTGTAAGTTTGGAAAGAATGTGTCAAGGCGCTAAAAATCAACGCCCTGAGACTTAGTCTCAAAGATTTCATGGCAAGTGCAATAGTGGGTTTACAGCGGCGTAAGAGTTTTCAGCTGGATGAAGAATGAGAGAGAGGTGACAAAAATGAAAAAGAAATAACCTAAAATCACTTTTAAGTGATTTGTAAGTGAAATAGAAGAACAAAATGTCATGCATTTAATTAAGGCATGAAAAGTGGAGAAAACTGGAAAAAGTGCAAAACACTAAAAAATCATCGCCTGGCTCAGAAAATGGCTAAGTATGGGAAAAAGTGCACAAGCACTAAAAATCAAAGCTTGTGCACCAAACTGACTTTTCACTTAAGTGCAGAGGCGCTGAAAATCAGCACCCTGACACTTAGTCTCAAAGATTTCATCGCAAGTGCAATAGTGGGTTTACAACGGCGTAAGAGTTTCCAACTCAATGAAGAATGAGGGAGAGGTGACAAGAATGAAAAAGAAATAACCTAAAATCACTTTTAAGTGATTTGTAAGTGAAATAGAAGAACAAAATGTCACACATTTAATTAAGGCATGAAAAGTGGAGAAAACTAGAAAAAGTGCAAAACACTGAAAAATCATCGCCCAGCTCAGAAAATGGCTAAGTATGGGAAAAAGTGCACAAGCACTAAAAATCAAAGCTTGTGCACCAAACTGACTTTTCACTTAAGTGCAAAGGCGCTGAAAAAAACCCGCCCTTGCTCTTTCAACACTTAGAAAAAAATTTGAAAAATTTAATGCAGTTTTCTCCAGAGCTTTTGCACTTTTGACACTTAGAAAAAATTTGAAAAAGTTAGTGCACTTTTGTCCAAGGCTTTTGCAATTTTGACACTAAGAAAAAAATTTGAAAAAGTTAGTGCACTTTTGTCCGGAGCTTTTGCACTTTCGACACTTAGAAAAAATTTTGAAAATGTTAGTTCATTTTTGTCCGGAGCTTTTGCACTTTTCACAATTTCACTAAGTATAAACAATGAGAGTTCGTGAAGATACTCGTTTCAAAGGTCTTCGCGAGACGAACGTAGAGGGACACTCAAACGGACTGTTTGAGACTTCGGAACGCACTTTGAGGTGGATTGAAAATTGCTTCGTTTTGCGTGCTTGAACATCACAAACCTAGGAAACGAACAAGTTTCGTAAGGGGTTTATCCATGGAACGAGCGTTGCTAGATTCCGTGATAACAATATGACTCTGCAACTCTCCTTCAATTTTGGCCACCTCATCAAATAACGCTGACATGACTGTAAGTTGATCCAACTTACAGCCAACGAAATCTCCACTGAAAATACCATGAATGAGCACCTACAACTCTGACTGTGCGTCAACGAGCTCAATGTACTCACCATCCTCACGCTGATACTGGCAAAGGACTCGTGACATGAAATTTCTCACAAACTGGATAGCACTAGTCACCTGTTCTCTACACTCGGCCAACTCTGCAGCAATTGTCTCATGTATTTTTTCCTTGAAGATTAATTGTGTTCTCCAAGTAAAAATAGCTTCCTTATCTTCTTCGTCTGTGACCGAGTCATATGTTGTCCTCAGGTGAGAAATCATGATCTCATTCCTTGGTTTGTCAACCGCCAAGTCTCGCTCTTCATCCTGGATTTGTGTACGAAGTTCGTGGGCATTGTACCTCAATTGGTACAATTCTGAAAGTGTGAAGCAGCCCCTTGTAACAAACTCCGCCTCCCAGTCTTTCAGGTGCTTCCCGTATACCACCAACTAATTTAACTGATTTTGCTCTACTGGTAACACTAACACCTGCAGGAGCAAGGTGGTGACATTCTTAGTGTTGTGCATAAGGTTGGAGATATACAGGCGAAGCTGTTGGATTTCAGCCTTGAGGGCTACTTTATCTTCTCCATCCTTTATGACTCTCTCCTTTATGCTTTCCATTGCAACCTGGAGGAAATCAACGTCAGCTTGGCGTGTGATTCTACCAAGGTTGACTTTTATCAAAGCGAAGTCTTCAACCTCTACCTCGTCCAAGTTCTTGTCCTCCGGTGGTGCAGCTGTCTCTATTATGATTTCCTTATCAGCGTTCCTCTCTACATGGACTTGCTTCTTTATCCTTTTATCTGGTGTGTCCTAGTAGACATGATCAAAATCTGAGAAATCCAGCTTGTAGGATGGTTGCCTCCTCTTCCTACCCAACTGACTCTCAAGCCAAGATGAGTCTTGACTAAACTCACTAGAAGGATTGGTACTAGTCATAGGAAATCCTGATGAGTGTGAATGCGTGGAAGCACTGCTACGTGGTGGCGAGTCTAATCCCAAGTCAATATGAACTCGAACTGGAAACTGCTGTGGCGTTGGTGATGGCAAGGGAGGTTTTGTTGTGACCTTTTCACACATCACCCCATTCAAAATGGGGACCCCCTAATTTTTGCTCCGTTCGGGCCTTTTGGCTTTGTTTTTCTCTCTGTTTCTCTCTTTCTGCTGTCTGCCTTTCCGGGGATGTGCTAGTCTTTGAGTGTCTGTTGGCGTTTAAATTAGCACCTCTGGAGTGCTGATTGTAAACGTTCAGCTATTTCAAATGTTTTGCAACACTTCTTCGTTATTTAAAGAGGAGAAGTCCCTCTCTGCTGGGAGCAATGCGTAGGGAAGGGAAATGTTTAACTAAGTTCCTATCTTTTTATGCTTCAGCGGCGGACACAAGGGTGCACAAACACAATGCGCCGTAGCTAAGCTTTTCTCTGGTTTCTGCAGATCTTAACTACGACTAACTAGCTTCTATCTATCCAATACCTTCAAGATGAACAGAGCATGAGGGTAAAGGAGCGGGAATGGGATGGTTGGATCACTTGAATTCACCGTCTCCAGAGGATATGACCGAGGCTCTGAACTCTCGGGTATACACCGGGATAAGGTTGGTACAAGCAAACACTCTGCACGGTAAACTATATCGAGATCTGCCAAGGAGGAGGGACTCCTATCCGAGGTATGAGCTTAAGAAATAGTTTACTAGAAACAACAAAATCACGATGCCTTGGCCAACGAGCTTGCTAAGGAGGAGGGACTCCTATCCGAAGTATAGCTTGGAAGTCAACACATTAAACAACATCAAACGACAACTGTCAATAACAAATATCCAAGGAGGAGGGACTCCTATCCGAGGAGGGAAATGAGACAACAAGCTATTAAACACAGGACGTAGACATAACTCAAATAAGATGATCAAAATGCAAGCGCCTTCTGATATTCTTCTTCAATGCTTTATCAACGAACTACAAAAGTTGGGAGAGCAAAGGCACGAAATCATGCACAATTACAATCATCCAACGAACTCTCATCCAAGAGTGAACAAATATTCGCTTTCAAAGTGTTGGCAACAATGGCGCAGCAATTTTGCATAGCAAGTAAAGGTTAAACAAATAATGAGCCCAAGGCTCTTATTTATAGAACTCAAAGGAGTGGGCAACCCCAAAATCTCCTTGAGTTAACAATGAGTTCTTGCCAATCAATTAGCAAGATTTATTCCTAAATAGGGGGAACAAGCAATTAACTGGAAAGCTACTTCAGTTAACTGAAAGTCAACAAAGAGTCAACTGGAAACTACTTCAGTTGACTGAAAGCAAACTAAAGGTGAACTTAAATGTAAAGTCTCCCTCCAAAATAGACATCCACATTTAGTGGAGATCTAAGATCCACGAATCATGGAAGCCAATTAGACATCCTTAATTAGTGGGATCTGACAATGCATGATTTAAGGAAAGTGGAGTTAAACTTGGAAAGAAGCATCAAGTTAACTCCAACTACATTTAATAGCATCTTGAGTTGACTTGGAAAGAAGCATCAAGTCAACTCAAGTCTCATGAATGCCACTTGGAGGGTGTATGGCGTCCTTCTTTGGTGCATTTATAGCTCGCCATTAATCAACAGTGTCTCAATCCATTGATTGACCTCATCAGCTTCTGGGGAGTTAATGCTCTGTAGGATGATGACGTGGCGTCGGAGCATGACCTCACCCGTTGTGAGCTGATTTCCGAAGTCAATGCATTGAGATGCTGCCTCTTCTAACTTGGTCGATAAAGCTGCTACCTTAGCCAGCTTACAACCCTCTGGATCGTCAAGAAAGGTGCTGTGGATGACATCCCTGAACTGGTTCAGTACAGTTACCAACTCGACGTATTCTCCTCCTTCACGCTGATATTCCATGCAAGGGAAAGATATTACCAACATTCTTGCGAAGTTGATAATAGTGGCAACCACCCTTCTGTAATCAATCAACTCTACTGAATGAGCGTCGTAGGCTTTCACCTTGTACGCCAATTGTTCCTTCCAAGCAAAAAGATGTTGCTTGTTTTCCTCAGAGTATATTGATTGATATGCTAATTGCAAATCTGCAATTGTACTTTCGTCTTCAAGCCTCTTTTCTGCAATCCTTTGTTCCGACTGCTGGATCTCCACACGAAGTTCATGTGCTCTATCCCGTAACTGGTATAGGTTCGCCAGTACGCATCTACCCTGGAGAACAAACCTTCCACCGGGATTTCAAGCGTTTGCCCACGTTAACAATTGCCATATTTTGTTCGGGCGGGAGATCGGTAGTCCCGGCTGGTCAGGACGCTGGTGTGCCATGTATCAAGCCGGGTGATAAGACCTCGCCGATTTTTCAGCCTTTAAGGCTGCCTTTTCTTTTTACTCATCCTTGGCTATTTCTCCTTTTTCTTGTGCGCCACCTAGTTGTCTCCAGAAGATCCGCCTCTACCTGTCGTGTAGTCTTCCCGAGGTTAAGTTGAGACAAAGTGTAGTCCTCTACTTGAACCTCGTGTATGCTTTTCTCTACTGGTGGAGCGGCAGTCTCTATGATGATCTCACAATCTGCATTCCTTTCTATGTGAACTTGCTCCTTTAACTTCTTCGCCGACGTGTCTTGTGGGACGTGGTCGAATTCGGTAAAGTCAAGCTCATATGAGGGTTTTTCCCTCTTCCTTCCTAGGAAACCTTCGAGCCAAATAGACTCTCGGCGAACTTCACTAGGAGGGACGTGAGGCCCTTGAACGCTAGATGTGTGAGACTGTGCTGGAGCAATGTCTCTCGGTGGCGAATCCAAGTTGATGAGGACCTGTGTTCGCTGTGATACTGGTGATATGGGCGGCTCTGTTTCCATAACAGGCACCGTTTCTGCTGCTACTTCTACTGTTGTTGCTTCCGCCATTGGTTCAGCCACTGGTTCTTCAACAACTAATGCTGTTGGTTCCTCCGTGATAACTTCTGCTGAATCAGGGGTAGCAGTCTCTACTCTTTGTTCTGGGGCAGCAATACCCATGATTATTTCAGGACTATGTGTGGCTTTCTCCACTGGTGTCCTCTGTGTTCTAGGTTTTGACATCCTCATCCTTTGGGGAGGATTGCACCATTGCTTTTGTCTAGGTTTCCTTCTTGAAGTGGAAGGTGGTGTAGACTGAACCTGTGGCGGCTCTGTTCTGTGAGGTATCACCTTCCTTGATTTCTTGCTGTCGAGATAGAGTTGGCTATTTATAACCACTCTACTCGTTCTTTCTTCTATAGATGTATCCTCTTTGGCATACCAATCCACTCTCGGGAGCGGTTGGGAGTCAACTGAATCTGCGAAGAATGTGGGGAGAATGACTTCCCCCTCATCATCTGACAGGCCCTCAATGTCTGCTGACATGAAATCAACAATCTGTGGGAGTCTGAATCTGCTGTAGTTCCTTCTTCGCACTTCATACTCGTCTTTACAATTCACCCAATAATCTTCCATAGAAGACTTATGTGACGAGTGTTGCTCAAGGTGTGCTGCATAGAGTCCTCTGGGATCATAGGATCTTCTATCAATGAGATATTTGAGGTTAAACCTCGCTGTTTCTTGACCCATCATTCTTGACCCATCATCTTTGCATCCGCCGCGATCCACATCTATATAGTCCCATTTCAACGGGAAAGTTAACAGCTGTCTTCCTCTTCAAGCGCAAGTGGACATGAACCTCGGACAACTGTCTCAGGAACTCCATGAAGACTACCCTATCCGAAGGGTGTCTTGGTAGCATGGCAGGGTGGCCAATGTAGCCATACACGCGTATGTAGGAGAATGTAGGAAATTGGATAAACCAATCTGCCCAATCCGCCATTGCCTCTCTGGCTGTCTGTGAAATACGCACGTGCATCTCATGGTTAAGCTCACGAACTATGTGCATGGTGAAGTGATCACTTGTCTTCTTGAAGTGTCTTTCCGCTTGAGTAAACTCAAGACGTGTGAAATACTCGTGAACCTTCTGCACACCTAAGGTTCCCACATTGTTCAACAACCTAAAATCGCCTTGGAAGGCTATTAGGTAGGGAATTGATGCGGCTTGCAGCAATCCGGATTCTTCGATATTCTGCAATGTTATTTGATTCATGCCTTCTAACTGCTCCAAATCGACCACTGGATTTACTTGGTGTAGATTTGTGTCAACTGTTTTCAGGTAATCATGGAGTAAGACCGTCTTGGTCTCGTATTGCACCTGGGAGTACTGCATCCTGAAAAACTTGAAGATTGACTGTAAGCTTGACCTAGTTCAGATGATTTTCGGAAACCCTTAAAAATAGCGCCCTGCCGAGAAGTATTTTTCCGGAAAAAATCTGGCACATGGGTTTTGTTCGTGCTTCAATGCTGAACAAACCCAGTTCCTCAGAATTTGGATTCTGAAACTTTTTCGGAAAAACCCCCAAAAATAGGGGCAGCAAGTATGTTGATTTTCGGAAATTTGACGAGATGGGTTTCTCTTGAAAAATTATGCTGGATCTACCCAGTTGATCTGATCTGATGTAGCCTGCCACCTTTTTGAAATGTGCAAGAAAACCTAAGACAAGAAGAGAGGAAGTAGACAGAAGATGGATTGGAAGTTTTTTATCTGATTCTCTGAGAAAATCCGTCTCTGAATCCAACCTCAGATTAGCAATCTTCTTCTGCTTCAGATCTGCAAGAAATATCGAAGAACGGATGAAAACCTTGGCCAGATCTGTAAATGGCGTCCTTGAGAGCTCATGGCTGTTCTTGATCATCAACCTGCAATGAAATAATGAAGTAGGATGCCTATACCTTGATTACATAGACCCAAGCCTTAGATCCACAAGTTTGGGGACCTAACTCACGATCAAAAGTGATTTCCACTGATCGTGGAGTGTTTTAGCCAAGTTTTGCTCAAAATATCTTGACTTTAGTCAACAACTTGACTTTTGACTTCTTCAAGGCGTCCCTTTTGATTTTTGCAAGTTTTTTATTATTTTCTCTCCTGAACAGCCTCAGTTTGATCCTGAATCTAGCGTTGTCTGTTGATCCTGAGACGTCACGGACACATTCATTGCGGAGCTGGATCCAAACTGAAGAGAAGTGCCTGGGAGAGATGATGATAAAAAGCTGAGTTTAGGGCTTCAACAGAATGGGCGCCTTTCCCAAGAAAAGGTGCTTTGCTTATGCCTTAGTGAAATTTTGATCTTCGTTCTTCAGCCTTTTGAAATGACCTCTCGTGCTTTGATCTGGATTTCTCGTTGATCGGAGAATCAGATGATTTTGCTTGATGTCTCATCAGGTACCCAGCTCTGTTCCGCCAAAGATGACTGACTTTAGAAAACTTGGATCTCAATTTAGGGTTCCTTTATTCAAGGGCGCCCCTCCTTGAAAAGGGCGCTTTTACCTTTTGGGCTGATTATCTTCATCTGAAAAGTTGCCTACTTTGATCTGGATTATCCGTTGAATGCTCTATCAGATGTCGATGCTTGCAGTTGCGTTTCCGAGATCCATTTGGGCTGAGAAGGTTATCCTGGGAAGCCTTTAGTCATTTATCAGCATCTGGAGGTCAAGAAAGAAGGGCGCCTTTCTTTTGGAAAGGCTCTTTTTCCTTCGAACTTTGCCGTTAACTGTGGTTTCCTGATAATTCCTCAATCGCCTCTTTTTGCTTCGTCAGCGTTGCTAGTGATCTATTCATCGGGATGATCCGGATAATGTTTCACTGTCGAGCCAGCACTCAAACGTCAAGAATGACCGCTTTGGATGATCATACGACGCATTTGACCTTAAAAGATCATGGGCGCCCGCTTGAAAAAGGCTCTTTTCAGATGTGAACAATCTCTCCTTCGTAACATTTCCAGAGTTAGTCAAATTTTGACCTTTTTCACTTTCAGGAAACTCCTCCGTCGAAGATCACCATTTCTTCATGTCTCACGTTCATCGTGTATGGATGTTTGGGAAAATGACTAAGGCATTTGACTGCATAGCCTCCTCTTGGCAGCAAGGCGTGCATTCTCCAGACTTAGTCAATTTTCAGCATTTTTCATTTTTGAAAATCCCAGACTTAGTCAATTTTCAGCATTTTTCATTTTGAAAATCCCCTTCATCAAACAGCATCATTTTTGACCTTTTTCCGCCATGGTTGTGTCGTTGAAGCTTTTGAAGCTTAGCTTTCAGCACCTGGTACTGGCCAATCTGCCATTAATGGTCAGAGCTTTTAACTTTAATTCTTCAAAAAATAGAAATAGACCCACCAGAGTAAAACATCCTTTTGATGATTCTGACTTGACCAATGTGATCGTGAAGCCTTTTAATCCTATCAAAATCATTTTCAATCATTTCTAGGAAGGTCCTATTTTCGGGGGTTTCCCTGAAAATAGGGGCGAAAAACCCTAATTTTCAAATTTTCAAAATTTTGCACGTGTGTTCCTTGACAAAAACCCACCAAGATTCTATGATTGGTTTGACCTAAAACAGACTTTACATGGCATTTTAACAAGATTTAGCACAATTTACACAGAATGCCAAAAAATTTATTTGGGGTACAACAGTGTCAATTGAAGTTTTGGCCAAGTCTGTAGATTAGGGTTTACATTCTCACGTCAGTTTGAGGTCAAATCAAGTTTGGCTATTGAAATCTGAGACTAACATTATTGTCAGGAGGGCTACAAGCAAGTTTTCATTGAATCTTCACCAAGTTCCGACAACTTACTATTTTTAGTAAGTACTTGATTCGGGACATTTTCTCAGCACAATTGAAATTCTGACCGATACACTGCATTCTGAACACCTTGAGCTATCTGCCTGCAAATTTTGAGCTGAAACGGACAACTTACTATTTTTAGTAGTCTTGCCTTCGAGGGCCACTTTCAGGGTTTGCATGTTGGACTTTTAGATGCATGTCTGGAGATTCTATGTGGGTTTTTCGAGACCTTCACAGTGATATAGCATACAAAATGAGATGATGACTTTCAATGATTCAGGCTTCAGAGGCTATTTTTAGGGTTTGCATGCAGGATTTCTCAACGCATGTCAGCATATTCTTTATGGGTTTTCCGAGAGCTTCGCAACGAGGTAACATGCAAGCAGAGTTGATCACTTTTCTAGGACTTGCTATTTTTAGCTAGTGCTCGCATGTTGACCATTTTCCTAGGTTTTTCTGGGTTTTTCGAGATCTCCTGGGTGGTGTGACATGCAAACTCATCTGACAGCTGATTGGACACTTTTTCAACCACTTACTATTTTTAGCAGGTTCACTCCGGCAGCTACCCAGCACTTCAGAATCACGAACACAGCGAAGTGCAATAGAAACGGGGTCAAACGGAGACCATTTGAGCAACATGCATGTCAGATTAGGGCTTCCAACTTTGGGACCCAAAATGAGGGGTCAAACGCCAGAATTTCTGAAAACCGGTGTATCCCATCGCAATCAGCATCTTTCAAGGAGTCCACTAGTAAAATTTGAAGGCAATCGGAGCACTTACTATTTATAGTAAGCCACTTCTGAAACAGGCTATAAATAGTAAGTCAACATCAGGCGCAAGTGTGAACGGGCAAGTCTACCAATGAGGATCACGTCATTCAAATTTCAAGATAAATGGAGTTGTGGAAGTCTCGAAATCAAGCAGTTGCTATAAATAGTAAACCACCTCCAGAAACATGCTATAAATAGCAGGTCAGCGCGAGGCATTAGTATGAACAAGTCAAACAGGTGATGAAGACCCCATGGAATGAATTTCAGATCAAACGGAGTTACAAAAGTTCGAAAATCAAGCACTTACTATTTTTAGCATGTCCATGCAGAGGAATTAGAGTTTCCTAAAAGGTCGGGCGAAACACGACAGTCACGCAGAGGCATCATCCAGCCACGATCGACGTCCTTCAAGCTATCTGCACACAAAGTTTGAGCTCATTCTAAGTAGTTACTATTTTTAGTAAGTTGCTAAAAATAGCAGGTACATGCAGGAATCAAGTGCCACAGCTCAGTCACGTCCAGGGTTTAAGGCAAAGCAAAAATCCAACCTTCCAGAGCTAGAGATCAGCTTGAATTGCAAAATTTGAGGAACTTTCTAAAAATAGCAAGTTAGGGCAAGCTGAGGGCATCATGAACAATTCGCCCTAAGTCAGACAAAAAGCTGAAAAAATTTCTAAGTTATGCAAATTGGAAGCTCAGGGTCCTAAATGCGCCCTTGAAGTTGAAGATTGCTAATAAAATTTCTAAGTCCTCAAAATTAGAAGCTCTGGGGTCAAAATGCGCCCAAGGAGAGGAGGAAGTGATTGAAATTTGTCTAAGTCCTCAAAATTTGAAGTACACCTTCCTATATGCGCCCTTGGAAGGAGATGGCATAGAAATTTTGCTAAGTGTTGCCAACTAGAAGCTTGCCCCCTTATATGCGCCCAAGAAGAAAGAGGAAGCCTTGAATTTTTTTCTAAGGCAATGAAATTTGAAGCTACCCATGTGAAATGTGCCCTACCTTGCATGGATACTTGGAAATTTTTCTAAGTGTTATAAACTTGAAGTCGACACCCTTATATGCGCCCTTGACTTGGAGGAGACCTTGAAAAAAATCTAAGTATGGAAGAATGGAAGTATGACCCCTTGTATGCGCCCAAGAACTTGAGGAGGGGTAAGAAAAGTTTCCAAGTCTTGAAAACTTGAAGCTCACCCATCAAAATGCGCCCTTGGAAGGTTGGAAGGCTGAAAAATATTCTGTGTTTTAAACTTGAAGTATGACCCCCCGAATGCGCCTTGAGAAGAAGGGGAGACTTTAAAATATTCTAAGGCATGCAAATTTAAAGTAGACCCCCCGAATGCGCCTTGAGAAGAAGGGGAGACTTTAAAATATTCTAAGGCATGCAAATTTAAAGTAGGCACCCCTATATGCGCCTTGACTTGTGGGAGGTGAGTAGAAAATATTCTAAGGGTTGCAAACTGGAAACTCACCCATAGAAATGCGCCTTAACTTGGGTGAGAGTTAAAAGGTTTCTAAGTGTTGTAAATTTGAAGCTTGGTACCCCAAATGCGCCTAAGCTGGAGGTTGAAGTCAGAAAATTTTCTAAGGCATAGAAACTAGAAGTAGCACATGTCAAATGTGCCCTTGCAAGATTGAAGTGATTTGAAAATTTATAAGTATGGTAAAATGAAAGCTCCTGCCCTCATTTGCGCCTTGACTTGGAGATGCCTTGGAATTTGTCTAAGGCAAGGAAATTAGAAGTAGAAGGGATGGTATGCGCCAAGATTGAAGAGGAGTTGGTAGTGAAATTCTCTAAGGCTGAGAAAGTGAAAGTTGGACCCCCTTGAGTGTGCCCTTGGAGAGAGAGATGCCTGGAGATATTGGCTAAGTGTTTGAAATTGGAAGTAAGTACCTCCATATGCGCCCAACATTGCATGATGTCTCAAATTTCTTCTAAGGCGTTGAAACTTGGAGCCTGAACCCCTAAATGCGCCTAAGTCAAGGAAGTGGAGGTGAAATTTTCTAAGGAATTGAAACTTGAAGTCCACCATGTTGAATGCGCCTAGCTTGAAAGGGGTAATATCAAAAGTTTAAAAATTTTCTAAGTATTGGAAACTAAAAGCTTGAAGGGTCATATGCCCCTAAGGGTTGAAGAAGAAGTTTGAAATTTTTCTAAGTGTGGAAACTTGAAGTAAGCCATGGTAAATGCGCCCAAGCTTGAGTGGAACTTGAAAATTCTTCTAAGGCAATAAAACTAGAGGTTTGAAGAGGTAAATGCACCTAGCACAACATGGAGGAGTTAGAAAAGTTTCTCAGTACTTGAGATTGAAAGCTCAACACTTCAGATGCACCCTCAAACAAGAAGCTACTTGAGATTGTTCTGAGTATGGAAAATCAAACCTCAAGGGATCTTATGCACCTAGAATATAAAGGTGATATCAAAAGTCTTCTAAGACTTGGACAAAATGAAAACCCAGGGGGCTAAATGCGCCTATCTTAAGGAAGGTGGGATGTGGAGACTCTCACCTCCAAATACGCCCAGGGAAGAGGAAGTTTAAGAAAACGCCTAAGGCATTGGATATGAGGACATCAAGGGCAATATGCGCCAGAGGACAAGAGGTGAAATACGCTCGCAAGGAAGAGATGAAATTTGTCTAAGGCATGAAGAATTTGAAGATGAAGTGAAACTCAGACATCAAACTTTCAAATGCACCCTCAGGGTGGAGAAATTTCTAAGGCACAAAATCCAAGCACAAGGTTGTAAATGTGCCCTTGAAGAGGACCCTGTGAAATGAACACACAAGTCTCTAAATACGCCCAGAAAGCAAAATTTGCCAGAGGAGAATGACGAAGAGATCACTCGGACCTTGGGAGTCAAAGCATGAAAATCAGGTGAGTGAAGTGAATTTATATTATGAAGTGTTTTGTTGCTCTTCTCTTTATCTGTTTTGCAAGGTGAACGTCGGGGCCAAAGCACGATGACTTGAAGCGATGAAGCAAGTAATCCAAGATGATATTACAACCCTGACAAGAGATAAAGTTATGTGTTTCGAGCTCCCCCACGAGATCTCAATTGCACCCAAAACATGAAGGGAGATGTTATCAGAAGTGGCTAAGTGTTGCACCCAACACAGTCAGGCGAGTGGCGAGGAGGAGTGATTGAATCCAAGACAAGAAAATCTTTCAAGTTCAGGATGGAGGAAAAGATGAAGGCCCAAGCATTGGAGACTGACATCATGACAGATTGAAGAACAAAGTAGAGAAATTCTCCTTCAGTGTAAAGTCCTTCGATGACCCAAAGGAAGTTCTCCAACGTGCTCCTTACAGGAAGGAGGAAAATCACCATCAAACAAGTTAAAAAATTGTCGCCTTGAAGTCAAATCGAGAACATGCCTGCCATGTCCATTCAAGGAGTTGAAGCAGTGTTGACCAAACTCAGGTTGTTTGCAGTCGGAGAAGAATAGTGTGAACATGTTTCCAGATAGGAATCTTCTAGAAGATGGTGGCCATTAATTGCTCATTTATTACCCCACTCTTCTTGGTGGCGGTTTTTAGGGTTAGGGTTTATGTGGCTCGATCTGAGCCCTTCATTGTAATTGAATCTAAGTCGTCCACTAGATTTGGCCAACTATAAAAGGGGCATCCCCCCTCATTTGTATCATTTGTATCTAGTTAGAATAGCAGAGGAGGAATAGAGAGAGATTGATAGAATAGAGGGTAGCATAGATAGATTGGTAGAGTAGATTGAAAAGGAAGGAAAGTCTTCCATTTGAATACTTTGTAAGAAGTTGTTGTGAACACTTTCATAATAAAAGAATTTTCATTGATGGTGATCTCTTCTTTGTTATGAGTAGCTAGTGAGGCTTCTTCGTCCTTCCAATTCACGTAGAATCCTGAAGTAGCTTAAAGTAAAGTAGACTTCATTTCATGCAAGTACTTAGTAATTGTGGAATGTGGTGCTCGATTTGAACAAAACTTCGCTTATCCATACCACTAGCGGGCTCGCTGACGGTGGGTTCGTCTTGCGTGGTCCACTAGAACATCGTGAAACTTAACTTCAATTATGGTTTATATGTTGGCATGCATCGTTGCGATGGTGTCTTCATGCTAGATCATGATTTGAATACCTTTGATTACTCCTCTGAAGATTGCACCAGTTTTGTGGAAGCTGTCTGAAGCGAGGCAAAGCAAAGCTCAGTTGAAGTCTGCGAGAATCGATCGCCATGTCTCACGCCTTAGAGTAGATTAGAACCTTCTTATCCCTACACTCATTTAAATTCAGTTCATTTCTGGTTAGTATTAGGAAACTTGCACTTACCCGCCGAATCATTTGAACCACGTGAAACCCTTTAATCTGCTGTCTGTTGTCAGCTGTTGAACAATTGCGTAAGTCCCCTTGAAATACCAGCAAAACACATCGAGCCAACTGAGGGTATTCTATTGCACTGAAGGAACCTTGGAGTTGAACGCACGAACTCTCTCGCAATCTTAGCGTGCTGGATACTTTGATCAAGAGAGAATAGGGTAGCCGTTAGCAACTTTATTCTGTGTTGGTGCGGTCACGAAAATCACATCAACAGGTTCTACCTCTATTTCTGTCATATTCTCAACTGTATTTGTGGCAACTTCCACATGTTGTTCTTGCTGGTCCAAATCAGCAACTGGTGTTTTTCCTTTTGAATTTCTAGATACTTAGCTTCCCTTAGGAGCATTACTCCTTTTCTTTAGTTTGGGCTTTGTCTTTGACGTGGAAGGTAGTGAAACATCCACCAGTGACGGCTCTGTATTTGGCATGACTGCCCTCCTCGTCTTCTTGCTATCCAAGTAGAGTATACTGTTTTGGCTAACCCTACTTGATCTTTCCTTAACAGATGAGTATTCCTTGGCAAACCAATCAACAACTGGAAGTGGCTGCGTATCAACCTTTTCTCTGAAAAAAGGAGGAAGTACATCCCCATCATCATCTGACAATCCTCCCACATCTTCTAACATGAAGACAGAAATTTGTGAGAGGGTGAACCTGTTGTAATTGCGTCGGTGTACCTCGAACTCATCCTCGCAATTGACCTAGTAGTCCTCCATAGAAAACTTGTGATAAGAGCGACCACCAAGGTGTGTTGAGGAATAACCCCAAGGGTCATATGAGCGTCTCTCAACAAGGTGTTTAAGATTAAATCTTTCTAACTCATGGCCCATAGCCTTGGCATCAACTATTGTCTTGCACCTGTAGATGCCCATCTGTAATGGAAAGTTGGCAAACGTCTTGCGTTTGTTGCGCAAATGTGAGTGAACATCACACAACTACTGTAGAAACTCCATGAAAACCACCCTATCCGAAGGATAACGAGGTAGCATGGCTGGATGACCTGCATATCCGTAGACGCGAATATAGGTATAGGTAGGAAACTCAATGAACCAATCCGCAAATTCTACCATTGTTGCTCTAGCTTCCACTAAGATGTGTACATGTAGCTCTCGATCTAAATTCCTCAATGTGTACATCAAAAATGCTTCTTGCACACGCTTGTAGTGTCGCTTGGACCGTGTGAACTCAAGTTGTTTGTAATATTGATGAACTTTTTGTACACTGAGAATTCCCACAGTGTTCAACCCTCTAAACTGGCCCTGGAAGGCAATCAAATACACGAGGTACGAACACATGTGAAACTCGTGAGCAACCATGAAGCCAGTCATCTACTTGTGGAGAACGTCGTTGATCAAAGAAGCCCAGTCGTAATTTCTATAAATAATCTAAGCCATGATGTAATACATCCAAGGCCAGAATTTATTGGCATCTACATGACCGGAAACGCAATTAAGAAGAGTAATCAAAATTGCGTACTCATCTTTGAACTCCCCGCGACCCACATTCTTTGGCAAGCTAACTTTCTTTTGTTTCAGCCACCTTTCTGCCATTTTACTCTGACATTTGTCCTTATCAGCAATAAATGCTTTCTCACACTGATCCATGGTAATGACCAAACTATTCGGATTCTAAGGAATACCGAAACACTTCTCAATGTCCCTGGGCTTGATACTGCAAATCACCCATCCATCTACTGATTGGATTTCTCGAGTAGTAGAATTGTAATGCTTTACACAAGACAATTACGAATTTTATACACTGTACTGTGATGGGAAGTGAAGCCGCCTCTAGCAACCCGGATTCTTCAATGTTCTGAAGTGTAACCCGGTTCATTCCTGAAGCATTCAAGTCAAGCTCTAGATCCACCTGATGCATATCTGTGTTAGTCATTCTAATGAAATCATGAATTAAGACCGACTTGATCTTGAATTCAGTCTATGTGAACTACATTTTGAAAAACTTGCATGTTGACTATAAACACAGCTATGTTTTGACAACTTTCTCCGGAAAGCTAAAATGACTCCTGATAAGGCTAAAAATACCCTGTCGGGGGGCAAATTTTGCCAAGAAAAACTGAAATATGGGTTTTGTGCAAAAGATGATTCTAATAAGCCAACCCAGATCCTCTGTTCTTCAAAATACTGACTTTTTCCTCTACCATGCAAAGGAATTTCAGAAACAATAAAAAAAAACAAAACAAAACAAAACAAAACAAAGCTTTGAAAATGGAAGCTACGAGGCAATTTTTCCTAAAAAAATTCTAACACATGGGTTTTGTAGAGAAAGTCGTGCACAACACACCCAAATGATCAGAACTGTGAAAAGGTCGCCATATACTTGGACATGCGAGAGAAAACCTAAGACAAGGATAGAAGAAATAAGAGAGAGAAGATAGAAGTTATATTCTGCCTCTACCCCTTGAATGAAGTCTATTGAACAATCTGGAGTTGTATCTGCGAAGAACTTTGAAAAATAACACCTGTGGCGCCTTCAAATTTTGCTTGCACGAGAGAAAACCTATTTGCACTCAACCTGTTGTGAGAATAATAGACGCCTCTATGCATATTTAAAGAATTTTGAAGAGCTTAGGCGTCACATTTAGGCAATAATCCTAAATTTAGAATGGAATTTTCTCATTGGACCTCACTTTGTTAAACTGAATGAAAATTAAGCCCTAAATTGGGCACCACCTCCTTACAGCTTAGTTTAACTTAACATGTGTTAGTGAATGAAATGGCTTAGGACAAATATGCTTAAACAAGTGACTCTTGACCCAAATTTAGCACCAATGTAAATCTGCTAACAGCTCTGAAAAGACCACAATTGCATTTGTGGCTTTTCTCTGAATTTTCTCAAGGTACAGCTCCCTCGCAAGATTTTCAACAAATTTATCTAATCTATGAATACGGGTATGCTTTTAACCAAAAAGCAGGAAAGGTGACTAACGCTAGTTCATAAATATGAAGCTAATGCGGGAAGCATAAATCAAAGCCATAAATGACCAACACAAAGATTCAAAACCTATGACCATCCAATCAAAGAAATAAGATCAGACTGCAATAAATGAACACTATACAACTTATCTTTCAAGGAAGACACAACTATATCGCACGCGTAATGCCAAGATCAGCGTGCTAGGTATCGTTAAATTCATAACACAGAATATAAATCATTACAATCTAAAATAAATGCTAAATACTTCTCGATAACACCACAAGGTGTATATTCGAAAAGCCCCCATCTTCTTTTACATTTTCAAATTTATAGCAAAGCCAATGCCACTAGACAATTGCCAAAGCCGTTACTAAATTAGCGGCCTTCTTGTTTTTCCAACATTTCTTGAGAATTGCTAAAATCAACCGGAAGAATCAATCTTGGCAAAGGAATAGACATCAGCAAGAAAAACCGATCTTGATCTCACCAATAGTCGTCGAATGACCTCTCACACAACCAAACAATTAATGCAACATCCAGGGAATATCAAGTGGTAGCACGTGTAGCTGATGGGAAATTGTAATTTAAACCAGCTCAAATCAGCCATAAATTGGGACTAAATTGTCATCTCATCAAACTTAGGAGAACACACCAATGTCTAACCAATCTTCTATAAATTCAACCAACGTCACCTTTCTTCGTCAATCAATAGCATCAAACATGGCGAGTTCTCAGAGTGACGGTAACTCTGCCAATGACTACATTGTCTTGGAAGAGGTTGAATGCAATCTGTTGTTTAGGCATACATCGGACCAGTTGAAAGAGGTCTTCATGGTGTAGAGCGAGGTAGAAGAAGAAGTGCTCCATAGCATTCTAGGCGAAGCGTTCCTGAGCCAAGCCCATGTACACAACACAACCATGCTAAAGCGTTTTACATACACAGTCATCAGGACTTCTGGCCACTGCGACTAGGGTGTGAGAGCACTGGAGCGCCTGATAAAACACAAATTCCATCATCATGTTAATGTGGCGATCAACAAGCTTAGCCACTACCCTCGGAATGGACTGATAGCTGACGCCATCTGCATTGTGTCGGCCCTTCAAGATGAGACTTTGGAGGAAGTTGTGGCTCTTTTGCGCTCAGGAGTCGTAAGAAACGATATGGGACTCTTTGTGCAATTCCTTCAATCACACGAGAACCTACTATCACCAACCCAAGTTGAACGCCTGCAGACTGTTACTGAGGGCATTTGTGTCATGATATTTGCTTTGTGTACCTGAATGGAAGTGTCTCCTTTTGTCTTTTTGCCCACAATATGAGCATTTGTAGTCGAATTAGACAATTTTGTAGTGCCAATGCAATGTAAAAACATTTATATATATAAATAAAATATTTCTTTTGATATCACTGTATTTTTGTATGCATGGCTTCATTGGTTTCCTGTTCATATCGTATTTGAAAATGCTAGTTTCCTTTCCTATATAATGCACTGGTTATATGAATTAGGTTTGTCGTTACTCCATTAATCACTAAAAAGCTTTTGGGCGGCAAAATGGGTAGTTCACATAACTTAATAAAACGTCGCCTAAGTTTCAAACAATCTAAAGAATACCGCCCAAAGGTATAACTTGCAGGTGAAGTTTCTAGATTCTAACGCATGACAACTCATCACTTGGGTTATTAACACACATGCACCCACTCTTGGAAGAACGGTAAGTTTGAAAACAGTAAGAAAACACCGCCTAGTGAGAATCAAACAATATAAGCAATAAAATGAGAGGTTCGAAGAACAAACGAAAACCCCGCCTGAGTTCAAGGAAGACAACAAAAGGCCGCCCGAACACAAGTTTAAGCAAAGGACTTAGGCAAAAAGGAAAGATAGTTAGAAAAAGAGAAGGGGGGTCCTATTTATGGGTAACAACATGCAAAACTAAATTCGCCTCTTTGCAAGCAAAAACTGACGTTTGAAACTGAAGAATTTAATATTATTTTATTCAGTTAACTAATTTCACCTTTCTAGGTCGGCTAGAATATGCATGCTGATTCCAAAAAGTCAAACTTTGACTTTCTAGCCACCCTCCTTCAAAAGTCGAGATTTTTTAGCTAACTTCCTATTTTTTAGCTGCTTGAAAACGTCACCACAACCTCTGTTGAACTTTGTTTTCCGGATGCCCGGTTGATCCTGGAGCTGAGCTGGCACATCCATTACATATCTAGAACAAGTCTGATGACATGTCGTTGGGAACTATGAGAGCTAAAAACTGAGTCTGATGCCTCAAAAACAAGGGCACCTTTTCCCAAAAGGGTGCATATGACACCAGACTTAGCCATTTTCCTGATTTGCCTCTCAGTGCTTCGATCTACCACAGCTAGTGAATGATGACTCCCGTCGACTAGATGTTGGATCCATCGCGTAGCTAGAAGAATTCCGCAAAGAATGACTGTATGTGGGGCATCTAAAAGTTGAATTAAGGCCCTCAAATACAAGGGCGCGGCTGGCCTGCAAGGGCGCAATTACACTTTTAATAATGATTTTGTAATTTGCAACTTTCACGAAGCGCTCCACTTTGATCCTTGCTACCGGGAGCTGGATTGCTCCGATGCGCGCACCGATCTCATCGCATAGATGGAACAACTCGGAAGAGATGTTCCTGGAAGCAACAAAGCTTGAAAACTACTTCTAAGACCTCCAGTAGAAGGGCGCCTTTTTCAAGGAAGTATGTATTTTCCACACAGCCATTTTTTGCTTGTTTTCATCCTTCAACATTTTCCGCTAAGTCTTCATCTACGGGCGTTTGACTGATCCCGCAAGCTAACAGTTGGATTCACTGGATAGCTAGGAGGATTCTGCACAGATCTCATGAAGACGACAACTACCGAAAACTTCATCTAGTTGGCCAAAAGGCTAGGCGCCTCTGGTCTATAGAGGTACATTTTGATATTTTCACTTTTATTTTCCCTCCATTTTACGTGCTCGCTGGAACAACTGTCACAGTCACTCAGCATATCTTACAGATTTGCAAATAGATGCATCGCAGAGCTGGGCTGAATCAAAAGAGATTCCCTAGAAACGGATTTTGCAAATTCCATCATCTAACAGGTCTAATTCAAGGGCGCCCCTGGGCTACAAGGGCGTAGAAACTGCAAATTTGACTGTCTGTGTGATATGTAAATTTTTCGTACCTTATGCTTCCACCTTCATCTATCGGAGTTTTGCAACTCGGATGGATTCGCTTGATAGCTTGCTGGAAAGCTGACAGAATTCCGAAGAGAATGAATGTATTTGCAACCAGAAACAACTAAATCTGAGCCTTCAAATTGAAGGGTGCCCCTGGTCTACAAGGGCGTAGATTTGCTCTAAAACTGATAATTTTCTTCATTTCGTGCTTTGCGAACATCGTGACGCCTACTGAGTTGACTGTGTTGTAGCATTTCTGCCGCTGACGCGAGTGCGTGAATGTATTTCACCATTTTTACATGTACGGACACTGCAAAGTTGACTTGCACGTTGATTGCACAAGCGTCTCCCACGTAGCAAAGTGAAGTGTTTCCAGACTTAGAATTTATTTATTTTTAATTTTTCGCCATTTCAAAATCCCCTTCTTCATGAAGTATCTTTTTCAGCATCTTTCTTCACAAAATCTTTTGCTTTGAGTTTCAGGCTTAGATTTTGATGCCTGGTACTGGCCAACTACCATTGACAACCTCAGAGGTCATAACTTTCCTCCTAAAAAAGTGAAAACTACCCACCAGGCTTAAACTGACTTTTAACTGAAACTAACTTCACCAATGTGATCGTGATGTGAAATAAACCAATCAAAATTAATTTCAGCCAATTCTGACAAGTTTCAATTTATTAGGGTTTTTGACCTAAAAACAGGTTCCAAAAACCCTAATTTTCAAATTTTCCAAATTTTGCCAGTATCTTACAGACATCATACTGACTAAAAGCCCATACTTGATTTTCCCAAAAACTATGTTTTGACATCATTTTTACAAGATTTAGACCATTTTAAGCAAAAAGCCTTAATGAAGCAAAAAATTTGGTTTGGGTACAACATACTATAACATATTTTATATTATATGTGATTTTAATTAATAATATTATATTAAAAAAAATCACAAAACTATATTTTATAATCTAAAAAAAATAAAAAGTTTAAAACAAAATATCATATAAAAAAATTAAAATTAAAAAAATATATATATTTTAAAAAAATGCAAAGTAAAAACAAAATGACTAAATTGACTATGAAACACGTATTTATGATAAACAATGTGAGAGACAAAAAATCTACATGTGAAGACATCAAAATTTGCAACAAGTGTGTATGGAGATCTACACCATTCAATTGAAGTAAATGGAAAGAATGACAAGTTTTGATTAACAAGACAGTGTGCAGTCTGGTGAATGAAAAACAACAAACAAACAAAAAGGCAAATGAAAAACAATGAAAATCCAATGGCTAAGAAATGTTCAATTGTCTTGCATTGTACTTAAACAATGTCAACCATTGATCATCGAAATTAGCTCCTTCCTCTCATGGAGGGAAAGCCTTAAGCATAAAAAATGTTTTTTAGTGAGCACTTTTTTAGAGGGAAAAGGGAATTCAAAATAAAGATGCCAAATTGAAATCCATAAAAGAGAGGCAAATCACTCAAAGGGAGATCATCCGTTTTAGAAATCAAATCTTTTTTTTTCTCATAGCTTGAGCATCCATGTTCAACTAGTGCACTTGAGGAGGAAAACCCTTGGAGTGGAAATTCGGAGGATGAATACCCTCTTGGTTTCTAGGTAGGATCAAAGGATGAAAACCCTCTTGTTCCTTAAGGTGGTTTCACCCAGGTGCTGCATCTGTGCTGAGAAGTTTGTAGATCAATTCCTGTTTGGTATGTTTCAGCGCTGTTGTTCTGTGATTTTATTGTGTTTGCTGCTACACAACAGTTAGCATACTGCTATGTTGTGCATCATACAACTGTGGAGGCTGCAATACCATCTTACCTACCCTGCCACACACTTTTCTGCAGTACACAGCCATTGCAGCAGTCTGCAGGTCATTTATTGCATCTGCCATATAGCCTCATCCCTGCACAATTGCAGCCATACAGTTCAGCTATACAGGCCATACCAGAGACAAGCTGTACCCTCTGAGCAATTCCCTATCACAGCATATTTCATGAGTTTGGTTTCTGCTCTTTATCTTGGGTAGTTTGAATAATATGCAAAGGGATCTCTGCAGTAATGTCGCTGCCTTCTGCAATAATAATACATTTGATATGCAAGGGGTTCCAATGATAAATATTGATATTTAATTACTGCTGTTCAGTATTTCATAACTGTTCAATTATTGCATAGTTAGGGATCACACAAGAATCACATGGTTCCCTAAAAATTTTAAAAGGGGCATTACAGCATCCACTGTTTCCAAAGCAATATTTAAGCAAGCCTTCCATGCTAAGGCCTTTTCTATTTCTTGGTGTTTGTGGTGTTTTTATTTTGTTTAGGCCATTCTTTTATTGCTTGAGTTGGTTATACCATAATTCTTAACATTGGGTTTTACAGTGCTGTAGATTTGAAACTTGATAACAAAGAAATGGCATACATTTGGCATAAGGGGATCGGTCTTGCAGTGTCTATTTAGCATTCATGATGCACCTATGCATACATGATGAATCTATGTACCATCACTCAAATTTATTGTTTTCAAAGTATTGGCTATTAGAGAATTAATATATCAGTTTTGAGATTTACACATCATTTCAACCATTTATTCTATAGTGATATGTTCAATCATGCAAATTGTTCACAAACAAAATACTCACTTAATATTAATCTAAATTTAACATCCATTAAGACTTAGAAAACACAAAAAATACATTGAAAAGGCTCATCTAAGTCCTTATGAATATTTTGTTGGATGTTGTGGTTGTGTTGCTGATATGTGGTTGTCATTGATGTCAACACTATTAGCATTGATGTATTATAGGCTGTATATGTTGAGGATATTGAGAAAATTGTTAAAGAAGGAGTTGTAGGTTGACAGTGGAACAGTGAAGGTCCTAAAGGTGTCTTGCTCAGTACGTTGATGATCAATCGTTGTGGATTAAAGGGTTTATTGCTGAGTGTATCTAGTTTATCCACTAGAAGTTTCAGAGGTCCGCATGAAGATTTAATCGTGTTATGAACAGTTGTGTTCTGACAGTTTTTGTGGCTTCAGTTAGTGTTCCTGATTGAAGTTGATGTGATTCTAATAATTTCAGTTGATGCGGATGCTTCTCTGTTGATTCTTGGTGCTTGTGGATGTTTCTAGATCATGCTCTATCTTTGTTGCACGTCCGCGCTGATCGGTGTGCTCGTGGTCAATGATTTCCCTCGTGTGTTCGGGTTTTTATGTTTTTGGCCGACCTGGTGGTTGTAACATGTTGTGGATCCTTGGAAATTAAAATTTGAATGTTTGGCACGCTCAAGGATGTTGTTTTAGGCCACAATATAATATTGGCCGACGGTGTTTGATTTGCACTGAAAATTTACTTGTAAATTTGGGCCGACATTGTGTATATGTTTTATATTTCATATTTTATTCTGGCCGACGAAGTTGTTGATGTAAATTCATGTTGCGGATATATAAGAGTGGTTGTTTGTGCAAAGTTAAGGTGTGTGAGAGCAGAGGAAGAGCAAGTGTGCGAATAGTGATCTAATCATTCGATTGCAGAGCAGAGTGTGAAGAAGTTTGAGCAAAGTGTGAAGGAGTGTTTTTGTGCTTAACCGGAACTATAATCAGGCTTTTGTAGAAGCTATTTTCTCAGTTCATACCCTACAGATCTAATCTGAATTTCTGTAAGACAGTGTGTCTTCTTTGGGCAGTGAGCCCTCTTGTATTTGAGCAGTGTGCCTAAATGCATGTGCATTCCCATTATTCTTCTTTATACTTTTAATAGGGTATAATATTGTGGACTAACATCCACCATGGTTTTTCCCCTAACAGGGTTTCCACGTAAAAATCTTGGTGCTCTTTGTGTTTCTAATGTGCTGATTGTCTGTGGTTTATTGTTCATTCATCAGATCTGAGATTAAGTAAAGTTAAGTTTAAAAAGTTTAAATATTCTGTGACAACTGATTCACCCCCCACCTCTTAGTTGTATGTCCTTGTTTTTCCAACATATTTGCACAAAGATATATAATTATTATAACTTGAAAAACTCTCCATGATGTGAAGATTTTGATAAGGGTTCATTTCCTCTTATCAATTTAACACTAGAACATTGTGATAAAAAAATGCCTTATTACAAGGCACTAAACCAAGTCAAGGCCGTATTTTGGTTTTTACTCTTTGGAGCTCATAGAAATATAAACCTAACAAAAAGTCAACATAAATTGAAGATGACTTTTATAAAACCAATTAAACACTAAGCAAATTAACTTATAAATCCCTATTGGCATGCCCATTACTCTATATGGTGCAATTGCTAGTCAATAGGTTCTTGTGTATCCATATCCGACTTGTATATCAATTTATAAGTGCATAGACAAAACCTTTACAGTCAATAAAAACTGAACCTTATTTACAAATAAAAGAGTGCCACCACAGTAAAACCAAATGAAACATTTCAGCAACTAAAATTTAAAACATTACAAAGCATCCACCTGATAGTGTTTAATAATTCTGTCTCGATATTCACTGTGCCGCTGTGCCTGTCAAACAAAACAAAGCTCGTATGATATAGTAATGTGCAGAGACATTCTTGAATCTTTTAAACTAACACAATTCACATTAAAACTAACTTAGCAAAGAGAATGCAGTAAAAGTCAACTGAGCAATACATTATCATCTTTTACTAATCTTATCTAAACTCTTCAAAGTACCCATATTAAAATATATTACTAAATATTCATATAATTTGGATTTATTTGTAATTCGCCACCAGGTTAGCTAGAACAGGATGTAAAAATACTCCTACAATCATAAACTTTCAGCGATGCCAAGCCAACATCTATTCTCACATCATATCCTTAACAAAATAAAATGATAAAACAGCTTATATGGGTGAAAGATTTTATGCTCAAATAATTCACTGTTTAAACAAGCTAATAGAAGTGGACTTAAGTTCCAATCACTTAAGCAAAAGAGCTCTTGTATTTTTGCTATATTTGATTATGGCTACATAAATCCCATATCCCAAAGATTATAACCTATGTTGCAGGGTTCGTACCTGCAGGCCCCGAACCCGATTCGGGTACGCACCCGATTCGGGTACGCACCCGGTTCGGGTTCGTCTGTGAGTACGTGCTGGGTACGCACAGGGTGCGTGCACAACACTGTGGGTTCGCCAGGGTTCGCGGGTGCGCGAACACTAGCGAACCCACAGTGCTGGGTGCGCACCCTGTGCGTACCCAGCACGAACCCGGGCGAACCCAGGCGAACCCATGGGCCAAGTTAAAAAAAAAGGGCCCAAACTTCATTAAAAAACTTTTTTTTTTAAATTTTTTTTCCTCCTAACCCTAAAACAGCATTGATCATTTCATAGTATGATACTTGATCATTGATCATTTCATAGTGATGATTTCCATTGTGATAATTCAATGTGTAATGCAGAGGCAAATCTGGGAATCAATATTAAGCCAATAGATACTTAATCAAAAATTAATATCAGACCTGTACATACTCAGAATAACCAACAAAGAGCAGATCACAGTATTCCAAAACTATGCCAGACCACAACAATACAAACTGAGCTTATATTTGCAGCAGATACATTACATACAATGACCAGAATTGACAGCAACCTCAAAAATTTGCAGTAGATAATAGTACAACAGATAATCAGCATTACAACATTACTATCCACTCCATAGATACTAACAGTAAATCTGATAACCCAAATCTGAAACATACTACTCAATATTGGACTGAGTTTACCAAGCATATTCAGAAATACATATTCAGACTTATTGCAAGAACTTCCTGTGTTATGTTTAGAGCTGATGTATGAAGTTAATCCTCAGAAAATTAACAGCAGATAGAAGAAAGTCTGTACTCAATCTGAGACAAGGTTATAATCTTTTACAACTTCTCACAGTCTATTTGTAGCAGCAAATACATTGATTTATAACACCAGATAATAGAATGAACAGCAGTTACAAGTAATACAATGAGTTTATAAATATCTCAGACCTGGGAATGTGTTTGCCAGGGTAAATGTATGATGAATCTTGCTCGATCAATGATCAATGATCGTGAATATTTATCTTTAGCATTTGGCATTGATCAATGATCAAGTATCATACTATGAAATGATTTAGTTTTACAATTCTGTATATTTCTCTTCTTTTTTTTTTGTATATATATATATATACATATACACACATGTACCCATACGTACCCAAACCCCTAAAAATTTTTTCACGTACCCACGTACCGGGTTCTCGTACCCGCACCCGTCCCTGAACCCGAACTGGTAACTTAAATTATAACCAAAAAGAAAAGTGAATTGGCTAGCTTGAATTTTTTAATTATTTGGTTGTTGATTGGTATCTTTTAAAGCTGTTAATAATTTACTAAATAAACATTCAGTCCACTGAAAGAATATGTAAAACTGCCTGAGATAAAGGACAAAGCTTTTAATCAGAGTACATGATTAATATCTGATTTTTCCGTGCATATACATGTGTGTATGCTTGTGTGCAGGCATATGCAGGCACAGATGTGTGTGTGTGCGTGCATGCATATGTCAGATAAATTTAAGCCATCGTCTTTAATGAAGCTTTATTAAAAATTGCTTCCAACATCAATTGGATTATTGCCTGCATAAAGTAAGAGATTTGAGATTTAGTTTTGGAATACACCAACCCAAATAATATTTTGTGTTAATATTTATGTAAACATTCGACTTGATATGGAGTTTCACACGTTTTTATTTGTAATTCCATGGTACTCCCAAAAAATAAAACAAAGAATGAATCATTTACTACCACCCTCCTGCTGAGCTCCTCTAAACTCTAAGAATTCATCAGATAAATTCTGAACAAGAAGTAGCATGATTACATATCGACATAAATTTATGTTTCAAAACGGAATTAAAAAAAGAAGCAAAAATAGTTCTTGAATCACAATAAATCACTAATTGCCCTGCTGCACAATTTTTTTACACCACAATATTGACCAAAAAATTGTGATTTTTTGCAAAATTGTGACTTTTCCACAATTAAATCGTAATTTTTCAGTTAGAAAATCAGTTTCTGGTTTTCAGTTTCTGGTTTAGAGGTAGGGCTTTTTCTAATTTTTGCAGTGATTTTTCACTAACCTGATTTTTTCTTGATTAACTGAAGAAACCTTTATCTTTTGGTTCGCTAATTTATTTTCAAGAAAGATTATTGCTGTGATTGAGTAAAGTAGGCAGCATCATGTAATTATGTTATGCTAGCACATATTATGCGTACTTAGTTTTGTTGTTTTAACTGTCAACTAAGGTAGTGTAAGTCACCTGGTGATTGTAAGCACATAGACAAATGACTCTAAACCAAAACCATTCACCCTTCAAATAGCACACTCACTGTTGGGGTAAGGACACTGATTTTATGGCAGGTCATCCTATATTGTTTTCATGTATTGAACACTACCTTTGAAATAAAGCATAAATTTTGTATTCGCATGTAAATTCTCTATATGAATTGTGATCCCTATCATTTACTTGTACAACACTTTGTTGTCTATTGATGTAGTTTCAGAGGCTAAAGCACCGTTGCCTAAGCAAAATCAAACTAGGCTTAGGTAAAATTGAAGTCAAGCAAGACAGAAACAAAGGAGTAAATGGACCAGCTGGTAAAAGAAGCAGTTGACACATAAAGACAAAGAAGATCAACTCACCATGATCATAGGTATCTATGGGAACTCTCAGTGTGTCAACATGCAGGGAATAATCAGTAAGGAAGCAAGTACCCATAGAGTCTGTGTGTGTTAACTTGCCCACAACCAAAGGGATTGATTGACTATTGGGTAAACCATCTACAACCCTATCAAGGCACTACATAATCTTGCAAGATCTCTATGCCAAAAGAGACAGTGAAGCACACAGACAACAAATCGTACAACGATTCAAAGAAAAGTGCCATCATGAGGAAGAGGAACGATGTGAAGACTGATGCCACAATACAAGAGATCAATGCCACAGAACCCAAACAAAGCCAGGAGAAGATGACAACATAGTCAGGGGGTGGACCAAGAAATCAGATAATTAACAAGACTGATGGAATGGCAAGAAAAATGAACAAGGTTGCATGAAAGCCAACTCTAAAGATCCATCAAAACAATTTCAAAGCTGAAGCGAAATCAAAGGGTGAACTGTAAGTCGAAATAAAAGCCAGTAAAAACAAAGAGATCAATGTATTCGAATTTCAATCAATTTCAAAGAATAGTTCAAAAAGCAACTTCTCCTTTATTCAGGGCATACAACCTTGCAAATCAAGCTGGGTCAGGTTGTTGTAGAGGAGTCCAATCAGTTAACTGAGTCCCCTCAAATTGAGGGAAGTCTTTATTCTGAGACAGATTCTAACAACTTACATGCAGAAGAAAAGAGGGAAGCATATGACGGCAATATTTAGGTATCACTAAATTGTTATTAGAAGAGACCAAACCAAGAATGCTAGGGAAAACAATTGAACCAAAACAAAAGGAACTTGAAGGTGATGAAAGTAGCACACAGATTGCCCAGACTACACAAGATTAGAGAAATGTCCTGGCCAAACCTTCCCGAGGAAGATCCTACTGTTGCAGTCACATCAAGGACAACCTGAAATTGGCCACTCCACCACCCAGTCCAAATTCTCTGAGGCAAAAGCTACTAAAACTCACCAGTAAAGGGTCAGAAGATCCAATAAGGTATTGTAGAAGAAGTGGTCCATATGTATCTTCATCCAATTTGTTTGTTAAGAGAAATAGAAGTTAAATAGAATTCACAGTGTGCCTTGCAACTTCAATAGTGTACCTTTAAATAAGTGAAGAAGTTAAATGGAATTCATAGTATGCCTTGCAACTTCAAGATCGATAGACTCAGGCCACATGTTGGAATATTGAGCTAGAAGATGCCAGCCAAATCGACTAGGAGGAGGTGCAGCAGGGATTGGTTGGGATCACATTGGATGAGTCCCAACTTGATATTGGGAATGACTCATAGTTAGAGGCCAATTTCAACATTGATATTCCAAATGAGGCACACCCATAGGATATCCAATTGCTACATTTTTTTATCTTATTGATATGCCTATTATTGCCCAATTTGTAGCCTTTGGGCCTTTTTCTATTATATTTGTATGAAAACAATTAAAACTTTACTGCTACTATACTTGAATCAATGAACATTGATTCTTGACTTGGATGCATCATATAAAATTATGAATGTCTAAACTTGAATCTTGATAAATATAAACTATTTATGTATAACTATACTTGTTCTAACATTTAGTTTTAAGTATTATAACTTGTTTTAATTTCCTACCTTTTGAATTGTATTATGTAAATTTTTACCTATTTATATTTAAAATTTTAATATATAACCATCCCCTTTATTGTCCCCAAAAAATGTATACTCAGCATTGTCATCCCTCTCCTAGAAATCTCAAGGAATATTGAATGTTTTTATCAAAGCTTTTATAATGATGCAAAAAAAGTTACAGTGATTTCTAGGCTACTCATTGAGGTTTTGGAGATGATCAACAGAGGAAGAAAATATATGAATTATCTTTGCAAGGAAATAAAACCCACAGAAATGTATGATAAGGGTAAATACATGATAGAGTGGAGTATCAGTGATGAGATTTGGGATTAAAAATTGCATTGCCACTTCCAAGTTGATGGTTACTATGTAAACCAAACCTTGTACCATGAAGAATCATTCAAGCCTGATTCAAAGGTTAAACGTGGGTTATTTGCATGCATATAGTCTTTTAGAGATCACAACATGATCCTAAGTTATGATGTAGAGTTATTGGGCAGTTGCAATTATACTGAGTAGAAGGATGTTTAATTGGCAGGAAGAGATTGATGTCATATGGTAATTTCCTCAAATCTTTCACTTGTTGTTTGAATTCTCAATTTAATCAGATTTTTTAATTCTTATTAAACAAATTATAAAACATTTTGAAAATATAAATATGTTAGTTCAATGATGGGATTTATATGGCAATGATGCTTCTGATCTTCAGGGATGGTTATTTGCATAGTTGGGAAACTCGACTCGGCAGTCCAAAATTTTGACTCAGTCCCAGGACTTGGCAAAAAAATAATAATTACTCAAAAAAACAGAAATTAATGCATTTAGAGAGCACGTAATTCTATTTTGATCATTAATTTGTCATAATTCAAAGATTACATATGTCATAGACTGATACAGGCTTCCAGATTTGTAGGTAACATCGATAATATATTTCTTTGATTAAATTAAGCCTTTAAGAATAAATAATGTTGTAAAATTATATATATTAAAAAATGTTTTTTATTTAAAAATTAGAGCATAAAGACTAGTTTTATATTATTTTTTACAAACAAAAAAGGCCACACTCCTTTACACCCTCGTCAGATGTAGGAGGATCAAGAAAGGACATTTAAGAAAGGAGATTGTGGGTTTCATAAATTATGCACAATTTGTCAATGCTGAATGAACAGATGGTTCACTCCCCTTAGGCCAACTTACCCTCCCTTCCAAAAAACTTCAAGATTTATTTTGCTCATGCAATGGTTGAGTTGGGGATGGATGCTAGGCTAGAATTCAACAAGGGTTTGTTTAATAGTTGCATTTCTTCAAGCTCATGGTTGGTAAAAGTCTGAAAGTGTTCGTTAGACTGCACTTGATTTAACACAAATCTGGAAACCTGACTTGCCTGCAAATTCAAAAACCCTTCTAACATTAAAAATTTAAAAATAATTGCACAAGTCTGACTGGGAAGCTTGGGTGCATCTCGGAAGAATCTTAGCTAAGTCATAACAAGAATGCAGACCAGACTCAAGACATGAGTCTTGGAGGATCGGCTCAACACACAAAGTTTGCATGAGTTTTTCAACTATGGTTAAATGAATATTGAGCAACTGTGCAGTGCTTCCGATTCAGAGCATTCTTGGAGTATGTTTGAACACATATACCCTATGTTCTATAAAGTTTCTAGAATGAGGACAATAAGACACGTTTTTGGGATGGAAGCCTGGAGGCAATTTTTGGGAGATGACAATAAAAAAATTAATATTACAAATTTACACATATAGATAAACTTTTACAAGTTTAGTTGTAGTTGACATCAAGATTAAAGTTTGGAGATTCACTTAATGCATCAAATTGGAGATTTAATGTGATTGATTCAAGTATAGCAGCAATTCAAAATTAAAATTTCATATTTTTCATTACAACAAAAAGTCATGAGGTTACAAAATGACAAATGTCCAACACTAGGAATGGCAGGAAGATTACAAAAATAAAATTATCTAATTGTCAATAATTAGACCTCCTACAAATGTGGTTCATTTTGGGTATCAATAGCAAATTTGGCCTCTAACTCTAAGTCACTGCTATATCAAATTGTGACTCCAAGGAGACCCCAACCAATCCTTGCTACAACCCCTCATCAAGCTATATAGATCCGCATGTCTCTCTTTTTTTTCACTCCTATTTTCCTTCCTCAAAAAAAATAGAGAAATTTAAATGTCCCCAAGACAGTCAAGAGACTATATAGGGCTTCCAAAGTGGCCATTTTGATGACATCCCCTGCCATTCCCATGTCCCAGAAACAGTGTTAGGGACAGGGACACAAGATTTGGGGGGGTGGGGGAAGGGAGGATCAGACACGTTCCCATGTAACACAGCATATACCCCATGAAATGTAACCTTTTGAGTCAAAAGTCAATGAATGATCTCGTATTTGAGCATCATAACCTTCAGCTTCATGTAAAGCAACTGCAAGGTAAGTCAATCTAATACTAGATCAACATCCTCATCATTTGTTAGATTGCTCCTTCAGCCCTTACCCTTCTTTTCATATGCATCTCTATTACTCCTTGATGCAATGTTTCAAAAAGGCCATTTCTTCTAATTATATGAACTTCTTTGACTTTGAAGTATTCAGCCAGCATTCTAAATAATTTTCAGAAAATTTGATGTTGATATTTACTAGATTATATGGTTATTTTATGGCTTTAACTGTTTGTTTCACTGTCATAACAATACTTGCCAGATATACAATTGGTGAAATGGATAGACGGTCTTTATGCCAAAAGAAAAAGCTTACCAATTCCAATAGATGCTTCAGTTTATCACATCCCCTGCCCTAGTAATGTAATGTAAGGGTAGACTATAGTTCTGGAAGCATTGTTCTCTAGACTTGTAATGCAAGGGTAGACTAACCTCAGTCTCTCACACATTGCCATCAGATAGATCCCAGTTTTTTCAATGAACCTTCAGAAAAAGCTGCTTCAATTCACTTATTTGGCATTGCTAGTTTCGTAGATTCTCATGTTTGACTCACATCCTGAAAACTCAACTATTTCTGTGCTCCATGATGATGAGCATGCCAAAAAAAAGGAACCAGATGGAAATGATGATTTCATTTATTTTGGGGTGAATCTCCATAACCTAATCCAAAGCTCCAAGTATGACACAAGTTGGGAGAAAGCAGGCAAAAGTTGATGGATCTGGCTTTACACCTGCTGATTGCATTTTTTGCAAAATAAGTTTAAGGCATTTTCAACAAGCTTATTTTGTATATAGAAAGCAATGAGTATATACCACGATCTCCATACACTTCAAAAACTCCTACCACGGATTGTGGCCTATTATGGTTTAGGGTAGTTATGGTTTCAGAAATGCCAGCAAAGATATTGCTTGGTGTATCTGTATTTTGGATGGAGAAAATATTTAATCTTTATGTTTCTCTGTTATTTGTCCCCGCATACAAAATTTTGGGCCAGGATTTCAAACAGTTGAACTCTGTTGCAAGGTGTTTAATTTTAAAATACAACATTCCTTTTGACCAGTCATGCAGACCATAGTCTACTGGAAAAGCATAGTGACTGCTGTGATGCTGAGTAAGGTTTGTGCTGTACGAGATGTGCTCCCAGTGTTGAATTGTTGAGTATAACTTTCTTGTCAGTGAAGTTCAAAAGGGCTTGATTCATCCCACCTGACAATGCAGGTACCTACCAGTATGCCCACATGTATATTTTGACATTCATGACAACTATTGGATCTTAAAAATACAGTGTATTTGGTAGAACCCATAACCACATCGTTTGTGATGAGCCAGACTTGACAGGGTTGTGTGTCAGGGCAACCTGCCTGGGCTGCCCTTCAAATATTGTTTTTTATTCAACACACAAGAAACTTGGCTGTTCTTAAGCAGCCCTAATGCAAGCCACTTATCTGGGGTGCAAGTCCTAGGTGAGTTTGGCAAATTGGAAACCCCTAGGAATAGTGTTAAGGCGTTGTACAAGTTCTAGGTAAATTTGGTAGGATAGAGTCTATCATTACCCTAAAGATGATGTAAGAGGGATATGCTTGATGGTACATTATTAAATTGTTTGTGAGTGTCACAATTTACTTGCTAAAAAAGAAGGCTCTTCCTCTTGTCAAAAGAAAAGAATGCCCTAGAAGCATTTTAAAATTCAAATCTGAGCTCTGAAAACTTATAGCAAATCTTTTTTTAAAAACAGGACATAGTTGTGATTGTTAATGCTAGGAGTGCCAGTTTTTGTAAGGATGTGACTTCTCAGTCACAACCACAGACATGATCTTTCTTTCTTTCGTAGAGTGGGATTTTCTTCCCAGCAATGTTGTTAAGTTGATGTAAGTCACTAATTTTCAGGTTGCATATAAAATGAATTTTACAAATTAAGAAAAAATTGACAATAAAAGATTGACAGTGAACGGATCCATTTGCTTACCCGCATCCGCTCACCACGAGGCAAATAGCTACTTATGATGTTACTCATATGCTGGACCTTAATATCTCGCTGCGCATTCAGAGAGTCTGGTGGAAGGAACCTCTCCAGAGCACTAAACACAGCAGGATGATAATCCGTCCTCAGATCACCATAGTTCTCTGGCTTATGATCCATATTTGGCTCCTTCCTTAGCCTTACAGTACTTTTAGCCTCATCTTGAATCTCGTGAGAAAGGTGGGGGGATTTAGCAGAAGCCGATCCATTGGCATTCTGTGTAACTAATTTACTTTTCTCCCCCATTTCTGCTACCATTGTCATTGTAACCCTAGTTCTTATCTACAACACCCTGAAACATCACACCAAACCCCCAGTAACGTTAAATATGTCAAGCTTTCACATGTCAACATACTAATACAGACTTCCCAAACACCTCTGATATACTTCTATAGCAAGAGATCTAGGGTTGCAACTATTAAACCCAAAATTTGTCATGTTGAGAAATAAGAAACGATTGCTATTGAACAAACACAAAGATGTTAATCCATAAAGGAAAACGTCAAGGTAATTTTCAAGGTCACTGCCAAGCAAGACTAATAATATGCAATGTCAGAATTATGCAAAATAATGCACTTTTACTTGACATTATTTTATGCCACACTACACATTACTAAATAGAAACATGCAACCAGATTTATAAAGAAAACAAATCTATATAAACAGAAATGCCTGTGAAAATCTATAATCTGTCCTCAAAATTGCGCGATTCTTAAGTCAAGTACGCATAAATTATTTGAAGAAGCTCACTACTGAGTATGCACATACTGTTCAAAGTATTGCAAATACTAACAGACCAAAAACAAAAGGCGCAATTACTCGTGAAAACTAATTGTACAAAAGTCATAGTGATCCAACACAAAATTTTAAAAAAAATTACGAAGAACTAAATATGTATAATTTTAAACTGATCTTACTCGATATTTTTCTTCTGCTGCTGCGCCAATTTCAGTGTCGAGAAAGCTAACTTAATAGGGTTTCAGAAAATTCGTAAATCAGCTGAATTTTGAAGCTGTGTTGCAGCTCATAAGATGTAGTGATCGTTTACGTGCCAACATCCGAAATAGTTGTGTAAAGGTTTGTCGAAAATATTTAGGGTTTCCATATTTGCACTCTGATGGCAGTAACCCATATAATGCCACAATTTCAAGAAATTTGTTCGGCCAACTGAAAATGGCCATTTGTAGGGGCGTGGCGGGTGGGACCCGCGATTGCGTTGCTTAAATTTGTAATGAAAACAAAATAAAACTGTTTATTCTTATTATCATAAAAATTTCTACAATCATGGACCCGAGGTGACACTCGACCTTTACGCTCAAATATTACGTTTCGGAAATTGGGAAAACTACACCAACCTTGCCAGGTTTTATTCATTTCTTGCACCTCCGGAATTAATAGTTGGCCCTTCACATCCTCAAAGTGACGTCTTAACGGTGTAAATATTAACATTATTTTTTAGTGGATAATATCAGATAGTAAATTTGGTAGTATTATAATATAATAATAAATAAGTATTAATATACAACTTTTAATATATTTTTTGAATATTCTTATATATTAATAATTATAAATTAACATTTATAATTTGTTATATTTATTTTTAAATAATAATTTTATTATTTTATACAGTAAGCATATTTTAATAATATTCTAAATGACAATTATATAATATTCAATATAAATTAATCAAAACCATATATTAAAATAATATATTTAAAACACCTCACAAAATAATATAAATCTTTCAAATACAAAATCATATTAAAAATAAATAACTTAATATTTAACTTTTACCCCTTTCAAGGAGAAAGCATGAAACATTTTTCAAGTGGAGAAAATAATTTGTAATAATGTGTATGAAGTGTGATAAAATAATATATTTAAAACACCTCACAAAATAATATAAATCTTTCAAATACAAAATCATATTAAAAATAAATAACTTAATATTTAACTTTTACCCCTTTCAAGGAGAAAGCATGAAACATTTTTCAAGTGGAGAAAATAATTTGTAATAATGTGTATGAAGTGTGATAAAATAATATATTTAAAACACCTCACAAAATAATATAAATCTTTCAAATACAAAATCATATTAAAAATAAATAACTTAATATTTAACTTTTACCCCTTTCAAGGAGAAAGCATGAAACATTTTTCAAGTGGAGAAAATAATTTGTAATAATGTGTATGAAGTGTGAGAAAATAGAACCCACTAAGCTACTTATAAGTGATTTGATTTATCGGAAATGAAATAAGAATAAGTAACTGTCCTCATGCAAAATACAAGAAGGTGACATGGCAGTACTCATAAAACAAAAAACATGTCTCTTAAATGTCTAAATTTTTGCCGATAATGAACATGTACAATCCGTACATGGCAGTACTCATAAAACAAAAAACATGTCTCTTAAATGCCTAAATTTTTGCCGATAATGAACATGTACAATCCGTACAGTAAAGATTTATTATTAACCCAAAATTTACTCTAGAGTTTTTGTGTACACAAGATATACTAACTATCCTTATGCAAAATACAAGAAGGTGGCATGGGCAGACACCAATACTCATAAAACAAAAAAATGTCTCTCTAAAGGCCTAAATTTTTGCAACTAATGAACATGTACAATCCGTATGGTAAAGAATTATTATTAGCCCGATATTTACTCTAGAGTTTTTGTGTACACAAGATTTTCTCAGGGATTTTTGTGTACATGGTGAATGTTATTGTAGCATACATATATTAAGAATAATCTATATAGAAGAAGCCAAGAAATATCTTTTTCAATATGTTTATTTTTAATTAAGTTTTCAATATAATTATACTATTATATATAATATGTTATATATAATATATATAATATGATATTATAATAATATATATAATAAATATAATATGATATTATAATATTATAATATAGTTATAATAATATATTAGATATTAGAATTATAGTATTATAACATATTTTTTTCTTCGTATAGCTAAGTACTAATTATATATTATATTAGCATTGATAGTTAATGGACTTTAATGATTATGTATTGTAGATTAATCTATATTTAATATGATTTGAATCGTAATATATTTCAATTATTCTACATTAATTATATATTTTTTTATTTATAATAAATATATAATAATTCATAAAGAGTTTGTGTGCTCATTTGTTGTAAATCCTCCCAAAAGTTTTCTTTGTGATTTACACCCTTTACACTTCTTGAGTATACATCTTTAAGGCATACTCAAATTCACCGCCAACAATTCACGGTCACTAGGAAAATTAATTGCATTAATATTTTTTAATATATATTTCAAAAAAATTGATTTTATTAAAAATATTAATGTGGTTAATTTTCCTCTCTGATGAATTGTTGGCTGTGAATTTTCCTAGAGCCCTTCTTTAATGTTTTACCTTCAAATTATGGAGCTTGTATTTACATTTATTATGTTTAGATGAAGTACTTCAAGTGTTTGTATTCCTATCAAAAGTATTGAAATATCAAGAATCTTCTTTCTAATAGAAGATTTAGACTTCTAAAATATATAGTTTCCTCAACAATATTTAATAATTTATACAAATTATTTGATGAATATCCTTGCTAACACCCACAACCAAGTTCATCTAGATCGTATCTCAAAATAGTGAATCACTTCCTTTTTTAATATCTGGAATTTGAAGAGAGGAGTTGTCGACTCTCTATATTGATTGCAGTTTTTTTAAATTTCTACCTCTTCAACTTAATAACACAGCAATGCATAAATAAATGACTTTAATGACTTTAGACAGTGTGGAGCTACACAAATAAATATTCCCTCTGGCATCTTTATCGATTGTATCTTTTGAATCCTTTCATCACACCTAAAACAAACTAAAATAAGATCATGTATTGATAAAAATAATGCCAAATGATTCATTCTTTTATGAGAAAATTATAAATCTTAATGAAATATTGATAGTGGGTATTGTTTCCAAATTTTCCTCATATTGAAGAGAACAATTTAGAGTGTAGAGGATGTATTTCCACTTCTTCTTCTTGATAACCATAGTAATTCATGTTAATAGGAAAACATGTTTGCCCCATTTTAATAGGGCTACAAATTTATAGATTTTCTTTCCGATGCTCCATTTCTTGAAAATCATGACAATTTATAATGATAGCAGATTTTTCCCCTATTTTTATAGGGTGACAAATTAACAGACTTACTTTGTATTGCTCATCTAATCTCGACCTGATATTGTTTCCAAATTTTCTTCATATTGAAGAGAACAATTTAGAGTGTAGAGGATGTATTTCCACTTCTTCTTGATAACCACAGTAATTCATGTTAATAGGAAAACTTGTTTGCCCCATTTTAATAGGGCTACAAATTTATAGATTTTCTTTCCGATGCTCCATTTCTTGAAAATCATGACAATTTATAATGATAGCAGATTTTTTCCCCTATTTTTATAGGGCGACAAATTAACAGACTTACTTTGTATTGCTCATCTAATCTCGAGCTGATATTACAAAACATTTGATACTACAGAACATTTTACAAAAATGATGGCTATATTTATATTGTTCTCTAATCTTTGACAAATATTATTGAATAATATGTTTACAATTTTTAAATTTCAATTTGTAGATTAAAATGCAATTCTATAATCACATTTTGATTTCATCTTTTACGGCATAAATAGCTGTCTAATGAACTAATTTGTTGCACCAAAGTTTTTATTGACAAAATAATCTACATAAAATCAAGATATGGAGGGTTAAAAAAATTGATTAATAATATTTGAATAACTAATTTTTTGAAGTCTATGTTAAAGAAGTAAGATGGGCTAACAAAATTGTTGGTTAACTATAGTTTTGCAATCAATTGTTCTTTAAATTTCTCATTAACTATATTTTTGCAATCGATTGTTCTTTTGATTTTTTCAATGACCCAAGCCCAAAAAGCAAAAATTACAAAATGAGAAACCAAAAAAAGGGTAATTAATCTTATTATAAACCCAAAAAAAAATATTTTTTGACATATTTTTTGGAATTCATGAGTTTGCATATCTATTTGAATGGTGAAACTCCTTGAAGCATTATAAATCTTGTGTACGTGTATGTATATCAATAATACCCATAGGATGTCAAGGATGACCTCACAGTGCAAGGAGAAGTTGCAAGCAGTAGTGAAACTACTATCAAGGGTTCGAATCCCACCAGTGGATGGTGGGACGAACAATTGTTGGTCAGAGGATAGAGGACGATGCTAGTGCAGGGGAGATCAGTGGCCACTGGAGGGAAAAATACAGGAAGGAGGACAACCAGATTTGGTTATGGGGTCAAAGGCGACAAGAAGATGTGGTGGGGGGTGTGACAAATGAGTGGCGACATCGGGTAGGAAGGAGGTTGGCTCAAAGAGGAGGGTAACGGATCAACAACCACCAAAGACGAGCTCGGTTCACTGCAAGCGGTGGTAGACGAGAGGAATATCGGTAGAGGAGTGTCGAGGAGGTGCGGAGAGAAGGAGAAGGTGGAGACGAGGAGGAAAGGAGAAGTGAGGAGACTGAGGGAGGATAGGAAGAGGAGGAGAGGAATGACAGGGATGAGGTCCCCTGAATGTGGCCTCACTAGTTCATAGCTCCAGTCAAAAGTGATCAAGGTGTTGCCCCTTAGTAGTGATTCACCAAACAAAACAATAATACCCATAAGATGTCTCAATGAGATTCGACAAACATGCATATGTTAGTAATGTCGTTTGTAATGCAATAGTTTTTTAAAACTATCTATGACTTTTTTGTCTCTCTATAGAAATAGAAATTTTTTATCATTAGCTCTGTAAACAACAAAATATTTGATGATTTTTATGGATGGTATTCAAGAAGGTTAATCATGTCTTGAGCAAAGGATTTTAACCACAATATTATTATTCATTAAATGAAGCAATACCAATCCAATACCTATCAACTTAAGCAAAATATGTAGTTCCAACCAATTGATACATGCTCTGACTAAAAAGAAAAATTGAAGGAAATAACAGTATATAGCCTTCAAAGCTCTATTAAGAAAAAAACTAAAAAACTAAAAATATTCCTAAAAGCAAAAAAACTCATTTGAAGAATCAACATAAAAGTGATGAAACATTTGGGAAAAGTGTAATAAATATTTAACCTATGTTAAATAATATAATAAAAACAATGATTTAGTGTAAGCAGAGTAGGTATCAGGAAATTTATTTTTATCATTGGAGTAGCTTTTAGGAATGTTTTTTATATGTCTTAATCATAGTGTGTATATATTATACTTAATGTGCAAATGAGTGGATGAGAAATTATGTATACAAGGTTTTAAGGCAAAATGATAGTTAAATGTAATAATATCTAAACCTATAGATCCTCAAAGATAAATAGTCAACGATTGACTATTTGGAGATCATGTTGATTGTTAATAAAATGTTTAGCAACTATTCAGAGATTTTGTTGATCAGTTAAGCACATGTTGGCCAAGTACATTAAAAAAGGCTTATTTTATATTACTTGAAAAATTAAAATATAAGGGATAAATGTCAAATAGATGAATGTATCAATAGAGGTGAGTACCATTTATGAGTGTCAGTTTCAACTGTATGTGATCTTGCAGTGGGTTGTAGGGTTGGGATTGTGAGGATGGAAGCTAGTAGTTAAGCCTTGAGAATTGGGGATTGAGATGGATATCTTGAAGCGATGATCAGTATTGTGGGAGGAAAGGAAGGAAAACTTGAGTTTTCAGATGAAGATTTACATATGGCAAGTGGTGTCCCATATGAGGGCCATAATGAAGATCCTTTTCATAATTTTGCAGGTATTGATCAAAGTCTACAACAAGATTGTTAGATAAGTTGTTAGTGGATAATAATAGTTGAAAAAGGCATGGAAAGAGTTTGAAACCACATATATGAGATGGATCTTTAGTAAAATAAATAAATAAAACTATGAGATAGAACCCATTCACCCTCATTTTTGAATTGAAATCCCCAAACAAACAAAAAATACTAGAAATAATTAAATACTTTCCAAGCTCTCATTATAAGATAAACTACTCTAACACCCTCTATGTGTGGTACATAAATTTAACTTTTCATTACCATCCATTTTTATAGAAACAATACAAAATTTCAAGAATAACATTGTAGGTATAATATTCTTTTGTTCTTCATGCATTTTTAAAACATTTTACAGTTGTAATCAAGCATGTGGTACTTAAGAAAGAAGTATATAGCAGTCTTCTAATTTTGCAATAGTCCAGTATATAGTATATGGCAGTTATCTGGGTGCGAGTTATCTAGAGATGCACCCAAAAATTGTGTATTCAAATGTACCTATAGAATGATGCAGATGAAAATTTTACAAATTTCAAGATGGACCTGTATTTAAGGCACGAGAAAATTTTCCTATGTTTATCACTCTTATGTCTGGAAAAAATAGAAAAGATATAATTGATATGCAATATAGTAAAGCGGATTCTACATTGCACTTCAATAGAAATTAGAATATATTTAAGGCTTTTTTAGCATATGCTATAAAACATAAACTTTAAACTTGATTGTGTGAATCACACTTAAATGGTATGGTGAGGCTAACTCAAAATGGAAAGAAATGAATGAACAGGAACATAAAATAGGAGTTACAATGGAACAAAAATTAAAATCATAGTCAATTCCAAGAACCAAGATTTCATGTAACAACAATTACTACCAATAAAAACATTGAAATGTTAAAGCAAAGTCTCGTCCAAATCACTAAAAAAATTGATCTCAATAGATAGTAGCCTCACATAAACCAATCTGAAATCACCATTAGCCTCATGCATTCATTTTGCAAGTTTGCTAAAATACCATAGAACTAAGGAAAACAATTTTAAATAAAGTTTAAATAAATTATGGGTAGTCCTAATATCAAGGTTGAACGTTTACCCCAAACATCTAGCAATCTTGAATAAAGGCTAGCATTGCGGTGCAATGCCATTAATTAACAAAAGAACTATGGGGCGAAAACTGGTTTCAATATTTATTTTTTCATTTGAAAAAAAATCTATATTGAAGATAAAGCGTGTGAAAAAAAATACATGTAGTAGATTCATGTTGCCATCCATGTGAAATTGAAGTGCACCTAAGCCTAACACTGACACTTCAAGAAAACAAACCCTTGGCTCTTTAAAATTTTATGTTTTCTTTATCAAGGATTTTGAGTTGTGAAATGTAGCAAACAATAGGTTAACTATTTGATGCAACAAGAAAATTTGCAACCCAAAAAGACCAAATCATTTAATCCATTTAGGTAAAAGAAAATGAGGAGAATTTGTAGTTCACCGAGTGAATGCAGCATCCAAAAAGACCAAATACTTTTATCCATTTAGATAAAAGAAAAAGAGGAGAATTTGTAGTTCACAAAGTGAGAATGTAGCAAAGGATTTATCACATCCATCCTGCAACACATTTGAATAATCTCATAAAACCAATGACCAATCTAAGGCCTTTCCAAATACAATGTTACTTTATCCTCTTTATCCTGCAAAACACACATTTAACCCTTTTTACAAGACTTCAATAATAAATACTAAAAATCTTTGTCATTTCCAAACCCTAACTAAAAAATAAACTAAAAGAGCTCACACTATGGCAAAGATGGTGTGGGTGGAAGCATCATAGAGAACAAAGACGAAAGTGCCTTTTAAATCCTTGAGCATTTGATCAGGTGGGCAAGGAATCTTATCGCACAAAGCCCTATATGCCTATATGACCAACGCGTCCTCCTTGGCATTCATACAAAGCCCATATTATCTTCGCAGAACAACCAAATTGTCAAGACAAGCCACAAATTTGTAGAAGATCATCGACGCAGGCAAGGCATCGGGGTTGAAAAAGAGTTTGGTTATGGTGTGAAAAAGCCATGGTATCTTTGATTCAAATCTGCACCATTGCCTCACTTATTCCTCTTTCACATTTATTTAGCAATAAAATATTAAATAATAATATTTGAAACCACCACTTTTCATGCTTATCCATGCCTTTATTTTGGGCAATTATATTGTTAGGCCACAATCAACATAATTAATATTAAATGACGAATTTTATATTAAAAACTGACAATTTAAATAATGTCTAAAATTTAATCAAATGTTTTTATGTACACAAATGAATGCCATTGTAGAAAGCCTCTTGGCTTAATAAAATACACCAAGAGATCTCTTTTCTTTGGTTAGAAAGGTTGTAATTAAATGTGTGCTTTCCTCTCTATGATGGTTTTATGTAGAGGTTTTAAAATATGAGTTATATTTCTCTCAAAATGGTTTGATTTATAAATTTGATCGATTAAGACCTCAGCTTAGTGATGTCAATCACTAGATTTCTTAGCAATGGCATCATATAACTAAAGGTAAAACTGAAATTTACCCTTGTCCCAAGGGATTATTTGTTGTTTTTTTTTTTATTTTGTTGTCGATCGGGATGCTATTTTTTATGGCCACTCTTGGTTTTGGGAGCAACATGCCCTTCTTTTGAAACCCTGAGATCCCTTTTTTAATCCCCTTTCCAAATCTTTTAATGTGGTGTTTGTTTGGGTTTGCCTCCTATAACATGCCCATTGTTCTACACAGTAACTTTCCTAAGTTTTAACCTTAAGTAAATAGTTTAAGCATCTAACCATTATGAGTAATAAATTTTTTCTTTCCAAAACTATAAAGATAGCATGTACATTTGAAATAAACAACTTTCCAAACTTTTCCATTCCATTATATCAAAGTACACAACTTTTAAATGTAATGATTACATAGTACATGATAACATGATATCATTTATCTTTTACGATCTTTCCATAAATATGGATATAAAATGCACATGCACAAGGCTCTGTTGAGCTTACTAGCAATAGATGTACGAATGGTCCAGGTGCCCTCTATCAAATCTTGGTCACTATTGATGAGGAGAAGCATCACTCAAGTGCTTTTTCGCCAACCTTGGACTAACTGCATTCCCCCGCGCATCTATCAAACTAATAGATGGACCTACCCTTCGATGAAGAGATTGGTTTGGTAACCTCGTAATAAAAATTGACCTTTCCTAAGCTTGGTGTTGTGTCCTACATATCTAGATCTGTCACACAATGGCTACAACCTACACAGATGGCATTCCCTACCTAGTATGTAAACTTGGATCACAATCATATGACAATATAAACAATGGCAACTTACACTAATTTGGCCAAAGTATTCATCACCCAAGATTTAGAGTGGACATCATTTACTTCACCTACCTTCCTAGCTCAATTTGTATTGACCATTCATAACCTATGCATAGGCTATCCCCTTATGCCATGGAGTAATCTTAACCCCAGTAATAACCTATAACCTCTATGTTAAGTTAAGACATTTCTACTAAGTAAATTAAAATAACTCTTTGACTCAAATAAGTTAACATTAACTATATAATCTATATCCATAATATAGTATTTATCCCCACAATAGTCACCCATTCCTTATTATGAAATATGTACAAACACATCAAGAAATATAGATCCTTACAATAAGAACAACAAGCAATCTTTATGTTTCACATAAGAATAAAATAACCTTTCCCTAATAAATAGATGAAATAGTTTCTCAATCAAAATAAACAATGTCACACAATCTTTTCAAACATAAAAAGTATAAAAGAGTAGAAATCAGCATGCCTATTTATGCAATGCTCCAATTGATTGAACTGGATTCCTATCTCAACCTTCCCTTAATTCAATATGCAATTCCCCAAATAAGCCTTCTCCCTCTTCACCAAATCTCACTCTCAAATTCCTCTCACAACTCTCAAAACTCACTCAACTCAAAAAATTGGATAATATCAACTCAGAAAAATCACAGCAAGAATGCAGATATGTGTCCCTATTGAGGTAGAAAGCACCACTATTTATACACAAAGATCAACAACTAAAGGCTAGAAACAAGGTATCAAGAATGACACTTCTTAGCTCAAAAGGTTTGACTCAACAAGATTAAGAAAAGGTGGTAGCTAAAATCGTTGCACAATATAAACACATACACAACCAAGGTGAATGAGTCACTTACTCAAATGGACAACAAGAATGATAATAAAAAATGCAAGGTAATTGTCTTCTATAGGTCGACTTACTTGGCCAACTTCACACTTTGACCATTTTTACATATTTTGTATGGCTTTGTAAACTAGAATTTGTATTGCAAAATAGTCTTCCAATCGATTCATACTTCTCTTAAGTTGGTGCCACATTATGTCCTACGTGCCCTATTCTTGGGTCATTGTTTTCTATTTTCTACACTTGAATCTATGTTGAACCTTTGTCACGATATCGATCTAAAAATTATTTTTTTTTCCTAATCTCTTAAGGGGGTAGGGTACCAACTTAATTCCTTCCGTTGGGGCAACAGTGGGGTATCCGAAAAATCAAGAATTTTTACATTTTTCGATTTGAGCAGTAATGTCAATCTAAAAAGCATTAGTCTTTAAACCAATGTAACAGGTACCTCGCTTCAAAGAGGGGCAAAACATAGACACTTAAAATTGTCCTGACTGATATTGCACATCTGAATTTGATTACTAACAGCATTTTTTCTTGAATCGCCTATTTTTGACCGTTTAATTAAATAATCTTCATTATTTAACTAAATTCGTCAATTTCTCCTATTAATAAAATGATCAATGTTATTTGGCTAATTCATCCCCTTTCACACTAATTTTCATCTTATTTAATTAGGTAATGCAAATTATTTAATTAAATTGCTTATGTCCTCTCATTTAATTAAATAATCTTAATTATTCAATTAAATGCCATTTAAACCCCTTTCATTTAAATAAGTTAATTATTTAATGACAATCCCAATTACCTCCATCTTGCACAATTAAAACTTTGTTTTAATTATCTAAATTGCTAATTTCTCTCACCCTCCCACTTGCAAGGGAATATTGGACTCCATTTGCACTCATTCAAAAATGGAAAATATCTTCTAACCACTTCCTAATTTTTAGAAAGTGTGCTTCTTTGAATCAATGAGAGCCATTGATTAACTCCTTGATCCTTGTCAACTTTCATTCTCATCCCTTGATGGGAATCCTCAATTCATGCCATCTCCTCTCATGGTTTTTCATCTAGGCTTGATTAAGTAAATCAATCTTGACCATTGACGAACACTATTTTCTTCTATAAATAGCTCTCTCTTCTATGAAAAAAGGATCCACTTCCATTAGATAAAATTTATTGTAGTGAAATTTAGAGAAATATTCATGAGATTTTTACCATTTTAGCATCATATTAATTAGCTTTTGCATCCATTTTAGCTTAGTTTACATCCATTTTCATCAACTTTTATCAAGAGAATCCATTAGAATGCTTGTTTCATCCAAGGGATTGGGAAAGGGCTAACATTCCACATCATATACAACACCAATCCCCCAATGGGATGAGGTTTGGAGCATTAATCTAGGTTTCCTTTATGCATTTCTTCTTTCTTTCATGCTTTGTTTAATGGCTGCTTGGTTTGATGCTTTCAAGAATTTCATTGGGAGTATGGCCTAACTAACTAAAGCTTGCTTAATTTCATATAGATCTGGTAGATTTAGTTTATGTTATGATCATACTCACAGATATCATATCTATTTTTATACATCCATAAGCAATTTTTTGAGTTTTTGTCAAATTA